>SZWC01026243.1:17861-32967 GCA_023375785.1 Penium margaritaceum
CGTCACACTTTGGCACTAGAGCTTCACACGTTGAAACTAGAGCATCACATTTTCTTACTAGATCGTCACACTTTGGCACAAGAGCTTCACACTTTGGAGATAGAGCGTCACACTTTGGCACTATAGCGTCACCCTTGGGCACTAGAGTTTTGAACTTTGGCACTAGAGCGTCACACTTTGGCACTAGAGCGTCAAACTTTGCCACTAGAGCGTCATTCTTTGGCACTAGAGCGTCACACTTTAGCACTAGAGCATCACACGTTTGCACTATAACTTCACACTTTGGTTCTAGAGCGTCACTTTTTCGCACTAGAGCTCCAAACTTGTGCATTACAGCGTCACACATTGGCACTACAGTGTCACACTTTGGCACTAGAGCGTCACACGTTTGGCACTAGAGCATCACACGTTTTCACTAGACCTTCACACTTTGGCACTAGAATGTCACACTTTGGCACTAGAGCGTCACACTTTGGCACTTCAGAATCAAACTTTGGCACTAGAGCTTCACACTTTGGCACATGAGCGTTATACTTCGGCACTATAGCTTCACACTTTGGCACCAGAGCGTTACACTATGGCACTAGAGCTTCACACTTTGGCATTAGAGTGTCACACTTTGGAACTAGAGCGTCACATTTTGGTACTAGAGCGTCACACGTTGGTACTAGAGCGTCACAGGTTGGTAGTAGAGCATCACACTTTGGTACTAGAGATTCACACTTTAACATTAGAGCGTCACACTTTGGCACTGGAGTGTCACACTTTGACACTAGAGCGTGACACTTTGGCCCTATAGCTTCAAACTTTGGCACTAGAGCGTCAGACTTTGGCACTATATCGTCACACTTTGGCACTAGAGCGTCACATTTTGGCACTAGAGCATCACACTTTGGCACTAGAGCTCCACACCTTGGCAATAGAGCGTCACACTTTGGTACTACAGCGTCACACTTTGGTACTAGAGCTTCACACTTTGGCACTAGAGCGTCACACTTTGTCACTAGAGTGTCACACTTTGGCAGTAGAGCTTCACATTTTGGCACTAGAGCGTCACACTTTGCCACTAGAGTGTCACACTTAAGCAGTAGAGCGTCACACCTTGGCACTAGACCTTCACAGTTTGGCAATAGATCTTCACACTTTGGTACTAGAGCTTCACACATTGGCAGTAGAGCGTCATAGTTTGGCACTAGAGCTTCACACGTTGCAACAAGAGCATCACACTTTGGCAGAGGAGCGCCACACTTTGGCACTAGAGCTTTTCAATGTGGCACTAGAGATCCACAGTTTGGCACTAGAGCTTCACACTTTGGCACTATACCGTCACACTTTGGCACTATCGCATCACACTTTGGCAGTAGAGCTTCACACTTAGGCACGAGAGCATCACGCTTTGGCACTAGAGCGTCACACTTTGGCACAAGAGCGTCACACTTTGGTAGAAGAGCGTTACACTTTGGCACTACAGCTTCACAATTTGGCAATAAAGTTTCACACTTTGGTACTAGAGCTTCACATGTTGGCACTAGAGCATCACACTTTGGCACTAGAGCTTCACACATTGGATAAAGAGCATCACATTTTGTTAGTAGAGCGTCACACTTTGGCACAAGAGCTTCACACTTTGGAGATAGAGCGTCACAATTTGACACTAGAGCGTCACCCTTGGACACTAGAGTTTTGAACTTTGGCACTAGAGCGTCACACTTTACCACTAGAGCGTCACACTTTGGCACTAGAGCGTCACACTTTGGCACTAGAGCATCACATGTATGCGCTAGAACTTCACACTTTGGCACTAGAGCGTCACATTTTGGCACTAGATTTCCAAACGTTTGCATTAGAGCGTAACACATTGGCACTACAGTGTCACACTTTGGCACTAGAGCGTCACACTTTTGGCACTAGAGCATCACACGGTTGCACCATACCTTCACACTTTGGCACTAGAACGTCACCCTTTGGCACTAGAGCGTCGCACTTTGGCACTTGAGCGTCAAACTTTGGCACTAGAGCTTCACACTTTGGCACTTGAGCGTCATACTTTGGCACTATAGCTTCACACTTTGGCACCAGAGCGTTACACTTTGGCACTAGAGCTTCACACTTTGGCAATAGAGTGTCGCACTTTGGAACTAGAGCGTCACATTTTGGCACTAGAGCGTCACACTTTGGTACTATAGCGTCACACTCTAGTACTAGAGAATCACACCTTGGCACTAGAGATCCACATTTTGGCACTAGAGCGTCACACTTTGGCACTAGAGTGTCACACTTTGGCACTAGAGCGTCACACTTTGGCACTAGAGCTTCAAACATTGGCACTAGAGCGTCAGATTTTGGCACTATATCGTCACACTTTGGTACTAGAGAGTCACACTTTGGCACAAGAGCATCACACTTTGGCACTAGAGCTCCACACTTTGGCACTAGAGCATCACACTTTGGCACTACAGCATCACACTTTAGCACTAGAGTGTCAAACATTGGCACTAGAGCTCCAAACGTTGGCATTAGATTGTCACACTTTGGCGCTATAGCATCATACTTTGGCACTAGAGCGTCACAAGTTTGGCACTAGAGCATCACACTTTGGCACTAGGCCTGCACACTTTGGCACTAGAACGTCACACTTTGGCACTAGATTGTCACACTTTCGCACTAGAGCATCACATTTTGGCACAAGAGATTCATATTTTGGTACTAGAGCATCACACTTTAGCACTAGAGCGTCCCACGTTGGCACTAGAGTGTCTCACTTTGGCACTAGAGCGTCACATTTTGGCACTTGAGCGTCACACTTTGGCACTAGAGCTTCAACCTTTGGTACTAGAGCGTCATACTTTGGCACTAGAGCTTCACACTTTGGCACCATCGCGTTGCACTTTGGCACTATAGCTTCACACTTTAGCAATAGAGCGTCACACTTTGGAACTAGAGCGTCACACTTTGGCACTACAACGTCCCACATTGGCACTAGAGCATCACACGTTGGCACTAGAGTTTTGAACTTTGGCACTAGAGCGTCACACTTTGGCACTAGAGCGTCACATTTTGACACAAGAGCTTCACACTTTGGCACTAGAGCTTCACTCTTTGGCACTAGAGCGTCACACTTTGGCACTAGAGCATCACACTTTGGAACTAGAGTGTCACACTTGGGCACTAGAGCGTCACCCTTTGGCACAAGAGCATCACAGTTTGTGATTAGAGCGTCACACTTTGGCACTAGAGCGTGACACTTTGGCACTAGAGCGTCACACTTTGGCACTAGAGCGTCACACTTTGGCAATAGAGCGTCACACTTTGGCACTGGCGCTTCACACTTTGGCACTAGAGCGTCACACTGTGGCAGTAGACTTTTACACTTTGGTACTAGAGCGTCACACTTTCGCACTTCAGCGTCACACTTTGGCGCTAGAGCCTCACACTTGGCACTAGAGTTTTGAACTTTGGCACTAGAGCGTCACACTTTGACACCAGAGCGTCACACTCTTGCAAAAGAGTGTCGCAATTTGCAACTAGAGCGTCACACTTTGGCACTAGAGCGTCACACTTTGGTAGGAGATCGTCACACTTTGGCACTAGAGCGTCACTCGTTGGCACTATAGAGTCACACTTTGGCACAAGAGCGTCACATTTTGGCACTAGAATGTAACAATTTGGCACTAGAGCGTCACACTTGGGCACTAGAGCTCCAAACTTTGGCACTAGCGTGTCAGACTTTGGCACTACAACATCACACTTTGGAACTAGAGCGTCACACTCTGGCACTAGAGCATCACACTTTGGCACTGGAATTTGAAACTTTGGCACTAGAGCCTCACACTTCGGCAGTAGAGCATCACATTTTGGCACTAGAGTGTCACACTTTGGCACTAGAGCGTCACACTTTGGCACTAGAGCGTCACACTTTGGCATTAGAGCGTCACATTTTGGCACTAGAGCGTCACACTTTGGCACTAGCGCTTCACACTTTGAGCGCAACTAGGCCACAACTAGGGCGCAACTAGGACGCAACTAGGGCAGAACAAGGGCGCAACGAGGACGCAACTAGGGTGCGACGAGGGCGCAACGAGGGCGCAACTAGGGCGCAACTAGGGCACAACTAGGTCGCAACTAGGGTGTAACTAGGGCGCATCTAGGGTACAACTAGGGCGCAACTGGGGCACAACTAGGGCACAACTAGGACCCAACTAGGTCGCAACTAGGGCGCAACTAGGACGCAACTAGGGTGCAACTAGGGCGCAACCAGGGCGCAACCAGGGCGCAACCAGGGCGCAACTAAGGCGCAAGTAGGGCACAACTAAGGCACAACTAGGGCGCAACTAGGGTGCAACTAGTGTGCAAGTTGGGTGCAACTAAGGCACAACTAAGGTGTAACTAGCGCGCAAGTAGGGCACAAGTAGGACGCAACTAGGGTGCAATTGGGGCACAACTAGGGCGTAGCTAGTGCCCAACTAAGGCACAACTAGGGCGCAAGAAGGGTGCCAGTATGGCGCAAGTAGGGTGCAACAAGGACGCAAATAGGGTGCAACTAGAGCGCAACTAGGGCACAACTAGGGCGCAACTAGGTCGTGAATAGGGCGCGACTAGGGCGCGAGTAGGGTGCAACTAGGGCGCAACTAGGGCTAAACTAGGGCGCAACTTGGGTGCAACTAGGGCGCAACTAGGGCGCAACTAGGGCGCAGCTAGGGCGCAACTAGGGCGCAACTAGGGCGCAACTAGGGCACAACTAGGACGCAACTAGGGCGCAAGAAGGGTGCAACTAGAGCGCAAGTAGGGTGCAAGTATGGCGCAAGTAGGGCGCAAGTATGGCGCAAGTAGGGCGCAACTACGGCACAAGTGGTGCACAGCTAGGGCGTAACAAGGACGCAACTAGGGCGCAACTTGAGCGCAACGAGGTTACAACAAGGGCGCAACGAATGCTCAACAAGGGCGCAACAAGGGTGCAACTAGGACGCAACTAGGGCGCAACTAGGGTGCAACTAGGGCGCGACTAGGGCCGCAACTAGGGCGCGACTATGGCGCGAGTAGAGTGCGACTAGGGCACGACTAGGGCGCGTCTTGGGCGCAACTAGGGCGCAGCTAGGGCGCAACTAGGGCGCAACTATGGCAAAACTAACGCGCATCTAGGGCACAAAAATGGCACAAGTAGGGCGCAACTAGGGCGCAACTAGGGTACAACTAGGGCGCAACTAAGGCGCAACTAGGGCACAACTAGGGCGCAACTANGGCGCGACTATGGCGCGAGTAGAGTGCGACTAGGGCACGACTAGGGCGCGTCTTGGGCGCAACTAGGGCGCAGCTAGGGCGCAACTAAGGCGCAACTAGGGCGCAACTAGGGCGCAATAAGGGCGCAACTGGGGGCAACTAGGGCTCAACTAGGGCGCAACTTGGGCGCAACTAGGGCGGAACTATGGCACAACTAGGGCGCAACTAGGGCGCAACTAGGGCGCAGCTAGGGCGCAACTAGGGCGCAACTATGGCAAAACTAACGCGCATCTAGGGCACAAAAATGGCACAAGTAGGGCGCAACTAGGGCGCAACTAGGGTACAACTAGGGCTTAGCTAGTGTCCAATGGAGGCGCAACTAGGGCGCAAGTAGGGTGCAAGTAGGGCGCAAATAGGGTGCATCTTGTGCGCAACTAGGGCGCGCACTCAGGGCGCAACTAGGGCGTAACTAGGGTGCAAGTATGGCGCAACTAGGGTGCAACTAGGGCACAAGTAGGGCGCAAATCAGACGCAAATAGGGCGCAACTAGGGCACAACCAGGGCGTAGCTAGTGCCCAGCTGAGGCGCAACTAGGGCGCAAGTAGGGCGCAAGTAGGGTGTAAGTTTGGTGCAATAAGGGCGCAAAAAGGGCGCAACTAGGTGCAACTAGGGCGCAACTAGGGCGCAACTAGGGCGTAAGTAGGGCGCAAGTAGGGCGCAAGTAGGGCGCAACTAGGGCGCAACTAGGGCGCAACTAGGGCGCAAATAGGGTGCAACTAGTGTGCAAGTTGGGCGCAACTATGGTGTAACTAAGGCGCAACTAGGGCGCAAGTAGGGCGCAACTAGAGCGCAAATATGGTGCAACTAGGGCGCAACTAGGGCGCAAGTAGGGTGCAACTAGGGTGCAACTAGAGCGCACGTAGGGCACAAATAGGGCGCAACTAGGGTGCAACAAGTGCGCAAGTTGGGCGCAACTAAGGGGCTACTAAGGCGCAACTAGCACACAAGTAGGGGACAAGTATGACGCAACTAGCGCGTAACTAGGGCACAACTAGGGCGTAGCTGGTGCCCAACTAAGGCACAACTAGGGCGCAAGTAGGGTGCCAGTAGGGCGCAAGTAGGGTGTAATAAGAGCGCAACTAGGGTGCAACTAGGGCGCAACTAGGGTGCAACTAGGGCGTAACTAGGGCATAATTAGGGCGCAACTAGGGCGCAACTACGGCGCAACTAGGGCGCAACTAAGGCGCAACTATGGCGCAACTAGGGCACAACTAAGGTGTAACTAGGGCGCAAGTAGGACACAAGTAGGACGCAACTAGGGCGCAACTATGGTACAACTAGGACTAACTAGTGCCCAACTGAGGCGCAAGTATGGCGCAAGTGGGGCGCAAGTAGGGCGCAAGTTGGGTGCAACTAGTGCGCAACTAGGGTGAAACTAGGGCGCAACTAGGGCGCAACTAGGGTAGAACTAGGGCGCAACTAGGGTGCAACTAGGGTGCAACTAGGGTGCAACTAGGACGCAACTAGGGCGCAACTAGGGCGCAACTAGGGCACAACTAGGGCGCAACTAGGGTGCAAGTAGAGCGCAACTAGGGTGAAACTAGGGTGCAACTAGGGCGCAACTAGGGCACAACTAGGGCACAGCTAGGACGCAACTAGGTCGCAACTTGGGCGCAACTAGGGCGCAACTAGGGCACAACTAGGGCGCAACTAGGGTGCAAGTAGAGCGCAACTAGGGTGAAACTAGGGTGCAACTAGGGCGCAACTAGGGCACAACTAGGGCACAGCTAGGACGCAACTAGGTCGCAACTTGGGCGCAACTAGGGCGCAACTAGGGCGCAACTAGGGCGCAACTAGGGCGCAACTAGTGCGCAACCAGGGTGCAACCAGGGGGCAACTAGGGCGCAACTAGGGCGCAAGTAGGGTACAACTAGGGCGCAACTAGGGCGCAACTAGGGTGCAACTAGGGCGAAACTAGGGCGCGACTAGGGCGCAACTAGGGTGCAACTAGGGCGCAAGTAGGGCGCAAGTAAGACACAACTAGGGTGCCACAGAGCACAACTAGGGCGTAGCTAGTGCCCAACTAAGGCACAACTATGGCCGAAGAAGGGCGCCAGTAGGGTGTAAGTAGGGAGCAATAAGGGTGCAAGAAGGGCACAACTAGGGTGCAACTAGGGTGCAACTAGGGCGCAAGTAGGACGCGACTAGGGCGCGACTAGGGCGCAACTAGGGCGCAAGTAGGGCGCAAGTAGGACGCAAGTAGGGCGCAACTAGGGCACAACTAAGGCACAACTAGTGCACAACTAGGGCACAACTAGGGAGCAACTATGGTGCAACTAGGGCGCAACTAGGGCGCAACTAGGGCGCAACTAGGGCGCAACTAGGATGCAACTTCGACGCAACTTGGGCACAACTAGGGCACAACTAGGGCGAAATGAAGGTGCAACGAGGGCGCAACAAGGGTGCAACGAGGGCGCAATGAGGGTGCAACTAGGGTGCAACTAGGGTGTAACTATGGCGCAACTACGGCGCAACTAAGGTGCAACTAGGGTGCAACTTATGTGCAAGTTGGGTGCAAATAGGGCGCAACTAAGGCGCAACTAGGGCGCAAGTAGGGCTCATGTATGATGCAACTAGGGAACAACTAGGGGACAACTAGGGCGTAGTTAGTGCCCAACTGAGGCGCAATTACGGCGCAAGTATGCGCCAGTAGGGTGCAATAAGGGTGCAACTAGGGTGCAAGTGGGGCGCACCTAGGGTGCAACTAGGGCGCAACTATGGTTCATCTAGGGCGCAACTAGGACGCAACTAGGGCACGACTAGTGCGCAACTAGGGCGCAACTAGGGCGCAACTAGGGTGCAACTAGGGCGCACCCACGGTGCAACTAGGGCGCGACTAGGGCGCAACTAGGGTGCGAGTTGGGCGCAACTAGGGCGCAACTAGGGGGCAACCGGGGTGCAACCAGGGCGCAACTAGGGCGCAACTAGGGTGCAACTAGGGCGCAACCGGGGCGCAACCAGGGTGCAACTAGGGCCGAACTAGGGCACAACTAGGGCGTAACTAGGGCGCAACTAGGGCACAACTATTGTGCAAGTTGGGCGCAACTAAAGCGGAACTACGGCGCAACTAGCAAGCTAGTAGGACACAAGTAGGACGCAAGTACGGTGCAACTAGGGCACAACTAGGACGTAGCTAGTGCCCAACTTGTCAGAAGAATGTTGATGCGGGAGCACCAGTAGCAGAAGCAAGCAGAAGCATCAGGACATGAAAGTGTACGTCACCATAGTGACGCAGGCAAGAGCGGTTCGAGGAGTTAGCCGCGGGAGCTGATAGACCCCGAGACGCGAGATAGTTGAGGTAGGCAAGTTGGTGTGAGAGAGAGCTGTCGAGCTGTGAGACGGTTGGCGGATTGAAAGAGCTGAGCGAAGGAACGAGAGTGACGGAGCAAAGGGGTGTGAGGGGCTGGCGAAGACAGGAAATGCGAGGAGCGAGCAGAGCGAAGACACAGGGGCGAAGCTGCGGAACCAAGGGGNAGTGTACGTCACCATAGTGACGCAGGCAAGAGCGGTTCGAGGAGTTAGCCGCGGGAGCTGATAGACCCCGAGACGCGAGATAGTTGAGGTAGGCAAGTTGGTGTGAGAGAGAGCTGTCGAGCTGTGAGACGGTTGGCGGATTGAAAGAGCTGAGCGAAGGAACGAGAGTGACGGAGCAAAGGGGTGTGAGGGGCTGGCGAAGACAGGAAATGCGAGGAGCGAGCAGAGCGAAGACACAGGGGCGAAGCTGCGGAACCAAGGGGGAACAGGATGAGTAGAACTGTTCTGGTTAGCCCGAGGGAATGAACATCCTCGGTATTAAAGGTCAGAACAGGAAAAAGAGTACAACCTATCGGCTTCTTTTCGCTAGCCGGACGCGAGTGACAGATGTCACTTTATTAGGGGATAACTTGATAGTGGGGTCCGAACGGTCAGGCGACCAGAGACCCGTTGATCAAGGTGGTTCGGTGACAGGACCTGAACCATTATTGAGAAGGGATTTTCTTGGACTGTACATCTGCACTGAGTCTGTTTCATAAGGATATTCCGACATCCCGCTTGAAACCGACTCAGTGCATGTTGTATGTCCTGAGTTAGAGGTAGTCCCACCATTTTTGCTTTTAGTGAGATGAAGATGTAGGTGGACTGGGTACAAGGTGAAGGGAGGCATGTCTGGGATCTCAGGGAGGTCTTCCATGGTAATCCTTTCTGGTTGACTTGTTCTCCACCGATGTCCTCGTCGGAGTCTGCACTCGTGGCTTATGTTGCTCATGCTACTGGAGATGTCACTCAAGCAAGGATCATAGGCCTGAAGAATAGAGTGGAAGGGGCGGTCGGTGGTGAGGTACAAGATGACCAGAGCTTAATATTCAGCAAGGAAGTAGTTGCGCCAGTAATGCGGAATGTTGAGAGTGGAGAAGTCAACGTGGAAGTAATCTTGTTGTTTGCTGAAGATGTCCCAGAGTTCAAGGGTGCCGAAGCTCACATCTGTATGTAGTTTGAGTGCAGTAAGTCACTCATTATAGTTGGCTTCACCTGCATCGTTGAAGTGAAGAATGGGGATCCTGTGAGCGAGTTCGCCAGTTCCTTGATTGATGGGTTTTCCATGTCTCCACCAAAGACGCCGTCCCTGAGAGGTTGATCCTTCCCTGGTTGCCATGTGTGGGAACCGCACCGGGAGAGATTTTGAGACCTTTTAAAGATGATGGTGAAGGAGTAGAAGGTGAAGGATGCGACAATGAGAAGGCAGAGGCCGAAGCGCCGCAAGAAATCTGCTACCGACGTGGGTGCAGGCTGCTACAACGTGGGCAGCTGGTTCGTGCAGATGCTGATGATGATCACTGAAGGCGAAACTGATGATGATGATGGAGAGGTCGCAGGGGTGAATCCTTGTGTGAGCTGGATATTTTCAGCGTGGGCGCAGGTCGTCGCGACTCGAGCAATGCGACCGGGCAGGTTCGTGTGCCGAGTTGATGGAGGAAGACGATTGATGGCAGAGACCGAATGATGATGGAGTGGGCGCAGGGGCAAAGGCTCGTGCACGATTTATGTTTTCGGCGTTTGCGCAGGTCGTCACGGAACAAGCGATGCGACCGGGCGCATCATTGTGCCAAGCGGAGCGAAAGCGGATGATGACGGAGGAGCGATAGATGATGGAGTGGGCACAGTGGCGAGACCACGTGCGCGAGTTGAAGTAGGGGAGTAGAATGCGGCAAGGGGAAGGCAAGTGCTGACGCGCCGCGAGAAATCTGCTGCTGGCGTGGGTGCAGGCTGCTGCGGAAACGGGCAGCTAGCTCGTGCAGATCCTAGTGCTCTTCACAGATTCTGATGATGATTGCTGAAGCAAAACCTGATGATGATGACGGAGTGGGCGCAGGGGCCAACCACGTGCGCTAATGGAAGTTTCGGCATGGGCGCAGGTCGTCGCGGAAAAGGCGATGCGACCGGGCGGATCCTTGTGCCTAGCTGAAAGCGATTGCGGAAGCGGAGGAATCGATTGATGGATGAGTGGGCGCAGGGGTAAAACCACGTGCGTGATGGAAAAGATGCTAATGGAGATGATGAATCCGAGGGCGGCGCGGAGGATGCTGATGATGACGAGGAGATAATGCGGAGGCGGCGCGGATGGTACGGATGGTGGAGAGACTGGAAGATGGCAGATGATTATGAGATGAGATAGATGACAGATGCAGTTGAGGACGCTGGGGCAAGAAGGAGGAGGAGGGCTGATGAAGATGAAGGCTGAAGGCTGATGGTGATCATGGACAGGGAGCAACGCGGGCAGATGGAGCTGAGATGAGAGGCGATGCGGCAGGGAGGTAGAGTGACACAACTACTTCTTTTGCGTTCAGGAGAGTGACGGCTTGTTCCCCAGTTGGCTCGGAAATGGGAGCAGGAAGACTGGTGGTGTCCGACATCCTGTCAGCTGGAAGAAGTTGGCTGCGGCAGAGGGAGTCAGACAACGGGCAGAGGCACGACCGCTGATGTCAGGAAAGTGACGGCTTGTTCCCCAGTTGGCTCGGAAATGGGAGCAGGAAGACTGGTGGTTTCCGATATCCTGTCAGCTGGAAGAAGTTGGCTACGGCAGAGGGAGTCAGACAACGGGCAGAGGCACGACCGCTGATGTCAGGAGAGTGACGCCTTGTTCCCCAGTTGGCTCGGAAATGGGAGCAGGAAGACTGGTGGTGTCCAACATCCTGACGGCGGAGGTTGTCACTGCAGCTGCTGACGAGGCGAAAAGGTGATGCGGGGCGGCTTGAGACGATAGATGTGGGCGAGACGAGGATGACGGCGAGGAAGTAGCGGATGGAGCTGATAAGACGAGATGAAGGAGGAGGAGGAGCTTTGCGAAGGTAGTTGTGATCAGGGGCAGTGGATGACAGGCGGCAGGAAGCTTCTTGGTAGCTACTGGCAGGCCGCGACTCGAGAGTTGCTTGCGGCTGATGTGGGCAACACGTCACCGGTTGTTAGCCACGGGCGCAGAAATGGGCGCAGAGCCTTCTTAGGACGACGAGCTATTTTCTTCAGTGTGGGGAACTCGTGAGGCAGAGTTGCTGTTGTCAGCTGTTGGCAAAGCGACGAGGCACGGGGCGGCGATAGCGACGGCAAGAGAACGCGAGTCGAGGCAATGAAGCAATGATGACGGCGGAGCGATGATGTGGTCACGGGACTCTAGGTGATGTTTCCTGAAGCTCTAATACCATGTCAGAATAATGTAGATGCGGGACCAGCAGCAGCAGAAGCAAGCAGAAGCATCAGGACATGAAAGTTTACGTCACCAGAGTGACGTAGGCAAGAGCGGTTCGAGGAGTTAGCCGCGGGAGCTGATAGACCCCGAGACGCGAGATAGTTGAGGTAGGCAAGTTGGTGTGAGAGAGAGCTGTCGAGCTGTGAGACGGTTGGCGGATTGAAAGAGCTGAGCGAAGGAACGAGAGTGACGGAGCGAATGGGTGTGAGGGGCTGGCGAAGACAGGAAATGCGAGGAGCGAGCAGAGCAAAGACACGAAGGTGAAGCTGCGGAACCAAGGGGGAACAGGATGAGTAGAACTGTTCTGGTAAGCCCGAGGGAATGAACATCCTTGGTATTAAAGGTCAGAACAGGACAAAGAGTACTACGTAACGGCTTCTTTTTGGCAGCCGGACGCGAGTGACAGATGTCACTTTATTAGGGGATAACTTGATAGTGGGGTCCGAACGGTCAGGCGACTAGAGACCCGTTGGTCAAGGTGGTTTGGTGACGGGACCTAAACCATTATTGAGAAGGGATTTTCTCGGACTTTCCATCTGCACTGAGTCTGTTTCGTAAGGATATTCCGACACAACTAAGGCACAACTAGGGTGCAAGAAGGGATTTTATGTGACCCGGCTTTGGTTTATGTGACCCGGCTTTGCTTTATGTGACCTGGCTTTGGTTTTTGTGACCCGGCTTTGGTTTATGTGACCCGGCTTTGGTTTCAGTGACCCGGATTTGGTTTTTGTGACCCGACTTTGGTGTCTCTGACCCGGTTTTCATTTCTGTGACCCGGCTTTTCTATATGTGACCCGGCTTTGGTTTATGTGACCCGGTTTTGGTTTCTGTGACCCGGTTTTGGTTTCTGTGGCCCGCCTTTGGTTTCTGTGACCCAGCTTTGGTTTTAGTGACCCAGCTTTGGTTCCTGTGACCCAGCTTTGGTTTATGTGACTTGGCCTTGATTTCTGTGACCCGGGTTTGGTTTCAGTGACCCGGCATTGGATTTTGTGACCCCGCTTTGGTTTCTCTGACCCGGCTTTGGTTTCTGTGACCCAGCTTTGGTTTTTGTGACCTGGCTTTGGTTTGCTGTGACCCGGCTCTGGATTCTGTGACTCGGCCTTGGTTTATATAACTTGGCATTGGTTTCTGTGACATGGCTTTGGTTTTTGTAACCTGGTTCTGGTTTGTGTGATCCGGCTTTGGCTTCTGTCACATGGCTTTGGTTTTTGTGACCCGGCTTTGATTTTTGTGACCCGGCTTTGGTTTCTGTGACCCAGCTTTGGTTTCTGTGACCGGCTTTGGTTTCTGTGACCCGGATTTGTTTTCTGTTACCCGGCTTTGGTTTCTGTGACCCGGCTTTGGTTTCTGTGACCCGGCTTTGGTTTCTGTGATCCAAATTTGGTTTCTGTGACCCGGCTTTGGTTTCTGTGACCCGGCTTTGGTTCATGTGACCCGGCTTTGGTGCTGTGACCCGGCTTTGGTTTCAGTGACCCGGCGTTGGTATCTGTGGCCCGGCTTTGGTTTCTGTAACCCGGCTTTGGTTTATGTGACCTGGCTTTGGTATCTGTGGACCGGCTTTGGTTTCTGTGACCCGGGTTTGGTTTTTGTGAATTGGCTTTGGTTTATCTGACCCTGCTTTGGTTTCTAAGACCTGGCTTTTAGTTTCTAT
This sequence comes from Penium margaritaceum, assembly GCA_023375785.1. NCBI lineage: Eukaryota > Viridiplantae > Streptophyta > Zygnematophyceae > Desmidiales > Peniaceae > Penium > Penium margaritaceum. The sequence continues at coordinate 31,511 of SZWC01026243.1, forward strand.
GACCCGGCTTTGGTTTCTGTGACCCGGCTTTGGTTGCAGTGACCCGGCTTTGGATTCTATGACCTGGCTTTGGTTTCTCTGACTCGGCTTTGGTTTCTGTGACCTGGCTTTGGTTTCTGTGACCTGGCTTTGGTTTGCTGTGACCCGGCTCTGGATTCTGTGACCCAGCTTTGGTTTCTCTGACTTGGCTTTGGTTTCTGTGACATGGCTTTGGTTTTTGTGACCTGGTTCTGGTTTCTGTGATCCGGCTTTGGTTCTTGTCACCTGGCATTGGTTTGTGTGACCCGACTTTGGTTTATGTGACCAGCTTTGGTTTATATGTCCCGGCTTTGGTTTCTGTGACCGGCTTTGGTTTCTGTGACTCGGCTTTGGTTTCTGTGACCCGGCTTTTCTTTATGTGACCCGGCTTTGGTTTCTGTGACCCAACTTTGGTTTCTGTGACCCGGCTTTGGTTTCTGTGACCCGATTTGGTTTCTGTGACTTGGCTTTGGTTTCTCTGATCCGGCTTTGGTTTCTATGACCCGGCTTTGGTGTCTGTGACCCGCCTTTGCTTTCTGTGACCCGGCTCTGGTTTCTATGACCCGGCTTTGGTGTCTGTGACCCGCCTTTGCTTTCTGTGACCCGGCTCTGGTTTCTATGACCCGGCTTTGGTGTCTGTGACCCGCCTTTGCTTTCTGTGACCCGGCTCTGGTTTCTATGACCCGGCTTTGGTGTCTGTGACCCGCCTTTGCTTTCTGTGACCCGGCTCTGGTTTCTATGACCCGGCTTTGGTTTCTGTGACTTGGCTTTGGTTTCTCTGATCCGGCTTTGGTTTCTGTGACCCGGCTTTGGTTTCTGTGACCCGGCTTTGGTTTCTGTGACCCTTCTTTGGTATCTTTGGCCCGGCTTTAGTTTCTGTGACCCGGCTTTGGTTTCTTTGACCCGGCTTTGGTGTGTGTGGACCGAGTTTGGTTTATGTGACTCGGCTTTGGTTTATGTGACTTGGCTTTGGTTTCTGTGACCCAGCTTTGGTTTCTAATACCCGGCTTTAAGTTTCTGTGACCTGGCTTTGGTTTCTGTGACCCGGATTTGGTTTCAATGACCCGGCTTTGGATTCCGTGACCCGGCTTTGGTTTCTCTGACCCGGCTTTTGTTTTTGTGACCCGGCTTTGGTTTCTATGACCTGGCTCCGGTTTGCTGTGACCCGGCTTTGGATTCTGTGACTCGGGTTTGGTTTCTGTGACTTGGCTTTTGTTTCTGTGACATGGCTTTGGTTTTTTTGACCTGGTTCTGGTTCTTGTGATCCGGCTTTGGTTTGTGTCACCTGGCTTTGGTTTTTGTGACCCGGCTTTGGTTTGTGTGACCCGGCTTTGGTTTCTATGACCCGGCTTTGGTTTCTTTGACCGCCTTTGCTTTCTGTGACCCGTCTTTGGTTTCTGTTACCCGGCTTTGGTTTATGTGACCCGGCTTTTCTATCT
>SZWC01026244.1:7870-23740 GCA_023375785.1 Penium margaritaceum
GCACAACTCTGGCACAACTCTGGCACAACTCTGGCACAACTCTGGCACAACTCTGGCACAACTATGCCACAACTATGGCACAATTTGTGCACAATTATGGCACAACTATGGCACGACTTTGGCACAACTCTGACACAATTCTGGCACAACACGTGCACAACTCTGGTACAACTCTGGCAAAAATCTCGCACAACTCTTGCACAACTCTGGCACAACTCTGGCACAACACTGGCACAACTCTGCCACAATTCTGGCACAAATCTGGCACAACTCTGGGACTACTTTGGCACAACTCCGGGACAACTCTGGCATAATTTGAGCACAGTTATGGTACAAATCTGGCACGAGTTTGGCACAACTCTGGCAAAACTCTGGTACAACTCTGGCACAACTCTGGCATAACTCTAGCGCAAGTCTGGCATAATTTGTGCACAATTATGGCACAACTCTGGCACGACTTTGGCACAAGTCTGGCACAACTACAACACAACTCTGGCACAACTCTGACACAAACTCTGGCACAAATCTGGCGCAACTCTGCCACAACTCTGGCACACCACTTGCAAAACTCTGGCACAACTCTGGTACAACTCTGGCACAACTCTGGCACAACTCTGCCACAACTCTGCCACAACTCTGGCAAACGTCTGGAACCACTCTGTCACAATTCTGGCACAACTTGGGCACAAATGTGGCAAACTTCTGGCAAAAGTTTGGTACAACTCTGGCACAACTCTTGTAAAACTATTGCACAATCCTGGCACAACTTTTGCAAACAATGGCAAAACACGGGCACAACTCTGGCACAACTCTGGCACAACTCTGGCACAACTCTGGCACAACTCACGCACAACTCAAGCACAACTCTGGCACCAAGCTGGCAAGGCTATGGCACAACTCTGAAACAACTCTGACACAACTCTGGCACAACTCACGCACAACTCAAGCACAACTCTGGCACCAAGCTGGCAAGGCTATGGCACAACTCTGAAACAACTCTGACACAACTCTGGCACAACTATGGCACAACTATGGAAAACCTCTGGCACAACTCTGGCACAAATCGTTCACAACTCTGGCACAACTCTGGCACAACTCTCGCACGACTCTTGCACAACTCTGGAACAACTCTGGCACAACTGTGGCACAACTCTGGCACAACTGTGACACAACCATGGTAAAATTTGTGCACAATTGTGGCAGAACTCTGGCACGACTCTGGCACAACTCTGACACAACTCTGGCAGAACTCTGGCACAACTCTGGCACAACTCTGGCACAACTCTGACACAACTCTGGCACAACTCTGGCACAACTCTGGCACAACTCTGGCACAACTCTGCCACAACTCTGACACAACTCTGGCACAACTCTGGTACAACTCTGGCACAACTCTGGCACAACTCTGGCAGAACTCTGGCACAACTCTGGCACAACTCTGGCACGACTCTGGCACAACTATGACACAACTCTGGCACAACTCTGGCACAACTCTGACACAAATCTGGCACAACTCTTGCACAACTCTGGCACAACTCTGGCACAACTCTGACACAACTCTGACACAACCTTGGCACAACTCTGGCACAACTCTTGCACAAGTCGGGCACAACTCTGGCAGAACTCTGGCACAAATCTCGCACATCTCTTGCATAAATCTGGCACAACTCTTGCACAGCTGTGGCACAACTCTGGCATTACCCAGGCACAACTGTGGCACAACTCTGGCACCAATCTGGCACAACTCTGGCACAACTCTGGCACAACTCTGGCACAACTCTGGCATGACTTTCGCACAACTCTGGCACATCTATTGCACAACTCAGGCACAACTCTGACACACCTCTGGCAAGACTCTAGCACAATCCTGGCACAACTGTGGAACAACTCTGGCACACCACTTGCACAACTCTGGCACTACTCTGGCACTACTCTTGCACAACTGTGGCACAACTCTGACACAACTCTGGAAGAACTCTGGCACAACTCTGGCACAACTTGGGCAAAAATGTAGCACATTTCTGGCACAACTTTTGTACAACTCTTCCCAACTCTTTTAAAACTATTGCACAATCCTGGCACAACTTTGGAAAACTATGGCACAACACGGGCACAACTATGGCACAACTCTGGTACAACTCAAGCACAACTCTGGCACCACTCTGCCAAAGCTATGGTACAACTCTGGCACAACTTTGGCACAACTCTTGCACAACTCTGGCACAAATCTGGCAGAACTCTGGCACAACTCTGGCACAATTCTGGTACAACTCTGGCACAACTCTGGCACAACTCTGGCACAACTCTGACACAACTCTGGCACAACTCTGGCACAACTCTGGCACAAATATCGCACATCTCTTGCACAAATCTGGCACAACTCTTGCACAGCTGTGGCACAACTCTGGCATAACTCTGGCACAACTGTGGCACAACTCTGGCACCAATCTGGCACAACTCTGGCACAACTCTGGCACCACTCAGGCACAACTCTGGCATAACTCTGGCACAATTCTGGCACAACCATGCCACAACTATGGCACATTTGTGCTCAGTTATGGCACAACTCTGGCACGAATTTTGAACAACTCTGGCATAACTCTGGCACAACTCTGGCATGACTTTCGCACAACTATGGCACAACTATGGCACAACTCTGGCAGAACTCTGGCACACCTCTGGCAAGACTCTAGCAGAACCCTGGCACAACTGTGGACCAGCTCTGGCACACCACTTGCACAACTCTGGCACAACTCTGGCACTACTCTTGCACAACTGTGGCACAACTCTGACACAACTCTGGAACAACTCTGGCACAACTCTGGCACAACTTGGGCACAAAATGTGGCACAATTCTGGCACAACTTTGATACAACTCTTGTACAACTCTCGTAAAACTATTGCACAATCCTGGCACAACTTTGGCAAACTATGGCACAACACGGGCACAACTCTGGCAAAACCCTGGCACAACTCTGGCACAACTCAAGCACAACTCTGGCACCACTCTGCCATAACTATGGCACAACTCTGGCACAACTTTGGCACAACTCTTGCACAACTCTGGCACAACTCTGGCAGAACTTTGGCACAACTCTGGCACAATTCTGGCACAACTCTGGCACAACTCTGGCACCACTCTCGCACAAGTCTTGCACAACTCTGGCACAAATCTGGCACATCTCTGGCACAACTGTGGCACAACTGTGGCACAACTCTGGCACAACTCTGGCACAACTCTGGCACAAATCTGGCAAAACTCTGGCACAACTCTGGCATACCACTCGCACAACTTCTGGCACAACTCTAGCACAACACTGGCACAACTCTGGCACAACTCTAGCACAACACTGGCACAACTCTGGCACAACTCTGGCACAACTCTAGAACAACTCTGTCACAATTCTGGCACAACTTGGGCACAAATGTGGCACAATTCTGAAAAAACTTTGGTAAAACTCTTGCATAACTCTTGTAAAACTATTGCACAATCCTGGCACAACTCTGGCAAACTATGGCACAACACGGGCACAACTCTGGCACAACTCTGGCACAATTTTGGCACAACTCTGGAACAACTCTGGCACAACTCTGGCACAACTCTGGCACAACTCTCGCACAAAACTTGCACAACTCTGCAACAACTGTGGCACAACTGTGGCACAACTGTGGCACAACTGTGGCACAACTTTGGCACAATTCTTGCAGAACTCTGGCACACCTCTGGCACAAATCTGGCACAACTCTGGCACAACTCTGGCACAACTCTGGCACAACTCAGGCACAACTCTGCCACAACTCTGACACAACTATGGCAAAAATATGGTACAATGTGTGCACAATTATGACACAACTCTGGCAAGACCTTGGCACAACTCTGACACAACTCTGGCAGAACTCTGGCACAACTCTGGTACAACTCTGGCACAACTCTGGCACAACTCTGGCACAACTCTGCCACAACTCTGACACAACTATGGCAAAAATATGGTACAATGTGTGCACAATTATGACACAACTCTGGCAAGACCTTGGCACAACTCTGACACAACTCTGGCAGAACTCTGGCACAACTCTGGTACAACTCTGGCACAACTCTGGCACAACTCTGGCACAACTCTGGTTCAACTCTGGCACAACTCTGGCACAACTCTGTCACATCTCTGGCACAAATCTGGCACAACTTGGGCACAAATGTGGCACAATTCTGGCACACGTTTGGTAGAACTCTAGCACAACTCTTGTAAAACTATTGCACAATCCTGGCACAACTTTGGCAAACTATGGCACAACACGGGCACAATTCTGGCACAACCCTAGCACAACTCTGGCACAACTCAAGCACAACTCTGGCAACATTCGGCCAAAACTATTGCAAAACTCTGGCACAACTTTGGCACAACTCTTGCACAACTTTGGCACAACTCTGGCAAAACTTTGGCACAACTCTGGCACAGTTCTGGCACAACTCTGGCACAACTCTGGCACCACTCTCGCACAAGTCTTGTACAACTCTGGCACAACTCTGGCACAACTCTGGCACCACTCTCGCACAAGTCTTGTACAACTCTGGCACAACTCTGGCACAACTCTGGCACAACTGTGGCACAACTCTGGCAAAACTCTGGCACAACTCTGACACAACACTGGCAAAACTCTGGCACAACTCTTGCACACCACTTGCACAACTCTGGCACAACTCTGGCACAACACTGGCTCAACTCAGGCACAACTCTGGCACAACACTGGCACAACTCTGGCACAACTCTGGCACAACTCTGGAACAACTCTGTCACAATTCTGACACAACTTGGGCACAAATGTGGCACACTTCTGGCACAAATTTGGTACAACTCTTGCACAACTCTTGTAAAACTATTGCACAATCCTGGCACAACTCTGGCAAACTATGGCACAACACGGGCACAACTCTGGCAAAACTCTGGCACAACTCTGGCACAACTCAAGCACAACTCTGGCACCACTCTGGCAAGACTATGACACAATTCTGGCACAACTCTGACACAATTCTGGCACAAGTCTGGCACAACTCTGGAACAACTCTGGCACAACTCCCGCAAAAATCTTTCACAACTCTGGCAGAACTCTGGCACAACTCTCGCACGACTCTTGCACAACTCTGCAACAACTGTGGCACAACTGTGGCACAACTCTGGCACACCTCTGGCACAACTCAGGCACAACTCTGCCACAACTCTGGCACAACTATGGCAAAAATATGGTACAATGTGTGCACAATTATGACACAACTCTGGCACGGCCTTGGCACAACTCTGACACAACTCTGGCAGAACTCTGGCACAACTCTGGTACAACTCTGGTACAGCTCTGGCACAACTCTGGCAGAACTCTGGCACATCTCTGGCACAACTCTTGCACAACTCTGTCACATCCTGGCACAATTCTGGCACAACTTGCGCACAAATGTGGCACAATTCTGGCACAAATGTGGTAAAACTCTGGCACAACTCTTGCACAACTCTGGCACAACTCTGGCACAACTCAAGCACACCTCTGGCACCACTCTGGAAAAACTATGGTACAACTCTGGCACAACTCTGGCACAACTCTTGCACAACTCTGGCACAACTCTGGCACAACTCAAGCACACCTCTGGCACCACTCTGGAAAAACTATGGTACAACTCTGGCACAACTCTGGCACAACTCTTGCACAACTCTGGCACAACTCAGTTACAACTCTGGCACAACTCTGGCACAACTCTGTTACAACTCTGGCACAACTCTGGCACAATTCTGGCACAAATCTGGCAAAACTCTGGCACCACTCTCGCACAACTCTTACACAACTCTGGCACAACTCTGGCACAACTGAGGCACAACTGTGGCACAACTCTTGCAGAAGTCTGGCACAAATCTGGCACAACTCTGGCACAACTCTGGCACAACTCAGGAACAACTCTGGCACAACTCTGGCACAACTCTGGCACAACCCGTGCACAACTATCGCACAACTGTGGCACAACTATTGCACAACTCTGGCACAACTCTGGCACAACTCTCGCACCACTCTGGCACAACTCTTGCACAACTCTGGCACATTACTGGCTCAACTTCGGCACAACTCTGACACAACTCTGGCACAACTCTGGTACATCTCTGGCACCACTCTGGCACAACTCTGGCACAAGTCTTGCACAACTCTGGCACATTACTGGCTCAACTTCGGCACAACTCTGACACAACTCTGGCACAACTCTGGTACATCTCTGGCACCACTCTGGCACAACTCTGGCACAAGTCTTGCACAACTCTGGCACATTACTGGCTCAACTTCGGCACAACTCTGGCACAACTCTGGCACAACTCTGGCACAGCTCTTCAACAACTCTGGCGCAACTCTGGCACAACCCTCACACAACTCTTGCACAACTCTGGCACAGATCTGGTACAACTGTGGCACAACTGTGGCACAACTCTGGCACAACTCTGGCAAAACTCAGGCACAACTCTGGCACGACTCTGGCACAAATATGGCAAAACTATGGTAACATTTTTGCACAACTTTGGCACAACTCTGGCACAACTCAAGCACAACTCTGGAACCACTCTGGCAAGACTATGGCACAATTCTGGCACAACTCTGACACAACTCTGGCACAACTCTGGCACAACTCTGGAACAACTCTGGCAAAACTCTGGCACAAATCTTTCACAACTCTGGCACAACTCTGGCACAACTCTTGCACAACACTTGCACAACTCTGCAACAACTGTGGCACAACTGTGGCACAACTCTGGCACAACTATGGCACAACTCTGGCACAACTTTGGCACAACTCAGGCACAACTCTGCCACAACTCTTCCACAACTATGGCACAAATATCGTACAATGTGTGCACAATTATGACACAACTCTGGCAAGACCTTGGCAAAACTCTGACACAACTCTGGCAGAACTCTGGCACAACTCTGGTACAACTCTGGCACAACTCTGGCACAACTCTGGCACAACTCTGGCACAACTCTGGCACAACTCTGTCACATCTCTGGCACAACTCTGGCACAACTTGGGCACAAATGTGGCACAATTCTGGCACAATTTTGGTAAAACTCTGGCACAACTCTTGTAAAACTATTGCACAATCCTGGCACAACTTTGGCAAACTATGGCACAACATGGGCACAACTCTGGCACAACCCTGGCACAACTCTGGCACAACTCAAGCACAACTCTGGCACCATTCTGCCAAAACTATTGCACAACTCTGGCACAACTTTGGCACAACTCTTGCACAGCTCTGGCACAACTCTGGCAGAACTTTGGCACAACTCTGGCACAATTGTGGCATAACTCTGGCACAACTCTGGCACCACTGTCGCACAAGTGTTGAACAACTCTGGCACAACCGTGGCACACCTGTGGCACAACTCTGGAAAAACTCTGGCACAACTCTGGCAGAACTCTGGCACAACTCTGGCACACCACTTGCACAACTCTGGCACAACTCTGGCACAACACTGGCACAACTCAGGCACAACTCTGGCACAACACTGGCACAACTCTGGCACAACTTTGGCACAACTCTGGAACAACTCTGTCACAATCCTGGCACAACTTTGGCACAAATGATGCACAATTCTGGCACACCTTTGGTACAACTCTTTCACAAATCTTGTAAAACTATTGCACAATCCTGGAACAACTCTGGCAAATCATGGCACAACACGGGCATAACTCTGGCACAACTCTGCCACAACTCAAGCACAACTCTGGCACCACTCTGGCAAGACTATGGCACAATTCTGGCACAAATCTGACACAATTCTGGCACAACTCTGGCACAACTCTGGCACAACTATTGAACAACCCTGGCACAACTCTGGCACAAATCTTTCACAACTCTGGCAGAACTCTGGCACAACTCTCGCACAACTCTTCCACAACTCTGCAACAACTGTGGCACAACTGTGGCACAAGTCTGGCAAAACTCTGCCACAACTCAGGCACAACTCTGCCACAACTCTGGCACAACTATAGCACGAATATGGTACAATGTGTGCAAAATTATGACACAACTCTGGCACGACCTTGGCACAACTCTGACACAACTCTGGCAGAACTCAGGCACAACTCTGGTACAACTCTGGCACAAATCTGGCACAACTCTGGCAGAACACTGGCACATCTCTGGCACAACTCTGGCACAACTCTGTCACATCCTGGCACAACTCTGGCACAACTTGGGCACAAATGTGGCACAATTCTGGCACAAATGTGGTAAAACTCTGGCACAAATGTTGTAAAACTATTGCACAATCCTGGCACAACTTTGGCAAACTATGGCACAACACAGGCAAAATTCTGGCACAACTCTGGAACAACTCAAGCACAACTCTGGCACCACGCTGGATAAACTATGGCACAACTCTGGCACAACTCTTTTACAACTTTGGCACAACTCTGGCACAATTCTGGCACAACTCTGGCACAACTCTGGCACCACTCTCGCACAACTCTTACACAACTCTGGCACAACTCTGGCACAACTGTGGCACAACTGTGGCACAACTCTGGCACAACTCTGCCACGACTCGTGCACATCTATGGCACAACTGTGGCACAACTCTTACACAACACTGGCACAACTCTGGCACAACTCTGGCACAATTCTGACACAACTCTGGCACAAATCTGGCACAACTGTGGCACAACTGTGGCACAACTCTGGCACAACTCTGGCACAACTCTTACACAACTGTGGCACATTACTGGCTCAACTCTGGCACAACTCTGGCAAAACTCTGGCATACCTCTTGCACAACTATGGCACAACTCTGGCACAACTCTGGCACAAATCTGGCACAACTGTGGCACAACTGTGGCACAACTCTGGCACAACTCTGGCACAACTCTTACACAACTGTGGCACATTACTGGCTCAACTCTGGCACAACTCTGGCAAAACTCTGGCATACCTCTTTCACAACTATGGTACAACTCTGGCACAACTTTTGCACAACTCCAGCACAACTCTGGCACAACTCTGGCACGACTCTGGTAAAAATCTGGCACAACTCTATTACAGCTCTGGCACAACTCAGGCACAACTCTGGCACAAATCTGGCACAACTCTGGCATAATTCTGGCACAACTCTGGCACAACTCTGGCACAACTCTGGCACATCTCTGGCTCAACTATGGCACAACTATGGCACAATTTGTGCACAATTAAGGCACAATCCTGGCACGACTTTGGAACAACTCTGGCACAACTCTGGCACAACTCTGGCACAACTCTGGCACAACTCTTGCACAACTCTGGCACAACTATGGCACAACTTTTGCACAACTCTGGCACAACTCTGGCGCAACGTTTGCACAATTTGGGCACAAATGTGGCATAATTCTGGCACAACTCTGGCACAACTCTCGTAAAACTATGGCACAACACGGGCACAACAATGGCACAACTCTGGCACAACCCTGGAACAACGCAAGCACAACTCTGGCACGACTCTGGCAAAACTATGGCACAACTCTGGGTCAACTCTGGCACAACTCTTGCACAACTCTGGCACAACTCTGGCACAAATTTGGCACAACTCTGGCACAAGTCTGGCACAACCCTGGTAGAACTCTGGCACCACTCTGGCAAAACTATGGCACAACTCTGGAACGACTCAGGCACAATTCTGGCACAACTCTGGCTCAACTCTGGCACAACTCTCGTACAACTCTTGCACAACACTGGCACAACTCTGGCAAAACTGTGGCACAACTGTGGCACAACTCTTGCAAAACTCTGGCACAAATCTGGCACAACTCTGGCACAACTCGTGCACAGCTATGGCACAACTGTAGACAACTCTGGCAAAACTCTGGCACAACTCTGGCACAACTATGGCACAACTCTGGTTGAACTCTGGCACAACTCCGGCACAACTCTGGCACAACTCTGGCACAACTCTGGCACAACTCTGGCACAGCTCTGGCACAACTCTTGCACAACTCTGGCACAACTCTGGCACATCTCTGGCACAACTCTGGCACAACTCTGGCATAACTCTGGCATAACTCTGGCACAACTCTGGCACAACTCTGGGACAACTCTGGCACAACTCTGGCACAACTCGGGCACAACTCTGGCACACCTCTGGCACAACTCTGGCACAACTCTGGCATAACTCTGGCATAACTCTGGCACAACTCTGGCACAACTCTGGGACAACTCTGGCACAACTCTGGCACAACTCGGGCACAACTCTGGCACACCTCTGGCACAACTCTGGCACAACTCTGGCATAACTCTGGCATAACTCTGGCACAACTCTGGCACAACTCTGGGACAACTCTGGCACAACTCTGGCACAACTCGGGCACAACTCTGGCACACCTCTGGCACAACTCTGGCACAACTCTGGCATAACTCTGGCATAACTCTGGCACAACTCTGGCACAACTCTGGGACAACTCTGGCACAACTCTGGCACAACTCGGGCACAACTCTGGCACACCTCTGGCACAACTCTGGCACAACTCTGGCATAACTCTGGCATAACTCTGGCACAACTCTGGCACAACTCTGGGACAACTCTGGCACAACTCTGGCACAACTCGGGCACAACTCTGGCACACCTCTGGCACAACTCTGGCACAACTCTGGCATAACTCTGGCATAACTCTGGCACAACTCTGGCACAACTCTGGGACAACTCTGGCACAACTCTGGCACAACTCGGGCACAACTCTGGCACAACTCTGGCACAACTCTCGCACAACTCTTGCACAACTCTGGCACAACTCTGGCACAACTGTGGGACAACTTTGGCACAACTCTGGCACAACTCTGGCACAAATCTGGCACAAATCTGGCACAACTTTGGGACAACTCTGGCACAACTCAGGCACAACTCTGGCACAACTCTGGCACGACTGTGGCACAACTATGGTACAATTTGTGCACAATTATGGCACAACTCTGGCAAGACTTTGGCACAACTCTGGCACAACTCTTTTACAACTCTGGAACAACTCTGGCACAAATCTGGCACAACTCTGGCACAACTCTGGCGGAACTCTGGCACAACTCTGGCACAACTAAGGCACAACTCTGGCACAACTATGGCACAACTATGGCACAATTTATGCACAGTTAAGGCACAATCCTAGCACGACTTTGGCACAACTCTGGCACAAATCTGGCACAAATCTGGCACAACTCTGGGACAACTCTGGCACAACTCTGGCACACCTCTGGCATAACTTTGGCACAATTCTGGCACAACCCTGGCACACCTTTGGAAAAACACTGGCACAACTCTGGCACAACTCTGGCACAACAGTGGCACAACTCTCGCACAACATTTGCACAACTCTGGCACAACTCTGGCACAACTCTAGCACAACTTCGGCACAACTCTGGCACAACTCTGGAACAACTCAGGCACAACCCTTGCACAACTCTGGCACAACACTGGCACAACTCTGGAACAACTTGGGCACAAATGTGGCACAATTCTGGTGCAACTTTGGTACAACCCTGGCACAACTCTTGTAAAACTATTGCACAATCCTGGCACAACTTTGGCAAAGTATGGCACAACACGGGCACAACTCTGGCACAACTCTAGTACAACTCTGGCACAACTCCGGCACAACTCAAGCACAACTCTGGCACCACTCCGGCAAAACTATGGCACAACTCTGGCACAACTCTGGCACAACTCTGACAAAACTCTGGCACAACCTTGGCAAAACTCTGGCACAACTCTTGCACAACTCTAGCACAACTCTGGCACAACTCTGGAAAAAATCTCGCACATCTTTTGCACAAATCTGGCACAACTCTTGCACAGCTTTGGCTCAACTCTGGCATAAATCTGGCACTACTGTGGCACAACTCTGGCACCAATCTGGCACAACTATGCCACAACTATGGCACAATTTGTGCACAATTATGGCACGAGTTTGGAACAACTCTGGCACATGTCTGGCACAACTCTGGCACAACTCTGGCACAACTCTGGCACAACTCTGGCACGAGTTTGGCACAACTCTGGCACTACTATGGCACAACTCTGGCACAACTCTGGCACAACTCTGGCACAACTCTGACACAACTCTGGAACAACTCTGGCACAACTCTGGCACAACTTAGACACAAATGTGGCACAATTCTGGCACAAATTTGGTACAACAGTGGCACAACTCTTGTAAAACTATTGCACAATCCTGGCACAACTTTGGCAAACTATGGCACAACACGGGCACAACTCTGGCACAACTCTGGTACAACTCTGGCACAACTCTGGCTCAACTCAAGCACAACTCTGGCACCACTCTGCCAAGAAAATGGCACAACTCTGGCACAAATCTGGCACAACTCTTGCAAAACTCTGGCACAACTCTGGCACAACTTTGGCACATTTCTGGCAAAATTCTGGCACAACTCTGGCACAACTCTGGCACTACTCTCACACAACTCTCGCACAACTCTGGCACAACTCTGGCACGACAGTGGCACAACTGTGGCACAACTCTTGCACAACTCTGGCACAACTCTGTTACAACTCTGGCACACCACTTGCACAACTCTGGCATAACTCTGGCACAACTCTGGATCAAGTCTGGCACAACTCTGGCAAAACTCTGGCACAACTCTTGCACAACTCTGGAACAACTCTGGCAGAATTCTGGCACAACTTGGGCACAAATGTGGCACAATTCTGGCACAACTTTGGTACAACTCTGGAACAAATCTTGTAAAACGTTTGCACAATCCTGTCACATCTTTGGCAAATTATGGCACAACACAGGCACAACTTTGGCACAACTCTGGCACTACACTGGCACAACTCTGGCATAACTCAAGCACAACTCTGTCACCACTGGCAAGACTATGGCACAACTCTGGCACAACTCTGACACAACTCTGGCACAACACTGGCACAACTCTGGAACAACTCTGGCACAAATCTGGCACAAATCTTTCACAACTCTGGCACAACTCTGGCACAACTCTCGCACGACTCTTGCACAACTCTGGAAGAACTCTGGCACAACTATGGCACAACTCTGGCACAACTCTGGCACAACTCAGGCACAACTCTGGCACAACTCTGGCAAAACTCTGGCACAACTCTGGCACAACCCTGGCACAACTCTGGTAAAACTATTGCACAACTCTGGCACATCTCTGGCACAACTCTGGCAGAACTCTGGCACAACTCTGGGAGAACTCTGGCACAACTATGGCACACCTTTGGCACAGCTCTGGCAGAACTCTGGCACAACTCTGGGAGAACTCTGGCACAACTATGGCACACCTTTGGCACAGCTCTGGCAGAACTCTGGCACAACTCTGGCAGAACTCTAGCACAACTCTGGCACAACTCTGGCACAAATCTTTCACAACTCTTGCACAACTCTGGCACAACTCTTGCACACCTCTTGCACAACTCGGGAACAACTCTGGCACAACTATGGCACAACTTTGGCACAACTCTGGCACAACCCTGGCACAAATCTGGCACAACTCTGGAACAACTCTGGCACAAATCAGGCACAACTCTGGCACAACTCTGGCACAAATTTGGCACAACTATGGTACAATTTGTGCACAATCATGGCACAACTCTGGAAAAACTGTGGCACAACTCTGGCACAAATCTGGCACAACCCTGGCACAACTCTGGCACAACTTTGGCACAACTCTGACACAACTCTGGCACAACTCTGGCACAACTCTGGCACAACTAGGGCACAACTATGGCACAATTTGTGCACAATTAAGGTACAATCCTTGCACGACTTTGACAAAACTCTGGCAGAACTCTGGCACAACTCTGCCACACCTCTTGGACAACACGGGCACAACTCTGGCACAACTCTGGTACAACTATGGCACAACTATGGCACAATTTGTGCACAATTAAGGCACAATCCTGGCAAGACTTTGGCACAATTCTAGCACAACTCTGGCATAACTCTGGCACAACTCTGGCACAACTCTGGGACAAGTAATGCACAACACTGGCACACCTCTGCCACAACTTTGGCACAATTGTCGCACAACTCTGGCACACCTCTGGCAGAACTCTGGCAAGACTCTGGCACAACTCTGGCACAACTCTGGCACAGCTCTGGCACAACACTCGCACAACTTATGCACAAATTTGGCAAAACTCTGGCAGAACTCTGGAACAACTCTGGAATTTTTCTGGCACAACTCTGGCACAACTTGGGCACAAATTTGGTACAATTCTGGCACAACTTTGGTACAAATCTGGCACAACTCTTGTAAAACTATTGCGCAATCCTGGCACAACTTTGGCAAATTATGGCACAACACGGGCACAACTCGCGCACAACTCTGGCACAACTCTGGCACAACTCTGGCACAACCCAAGCACAACTCTGGCACCACTCTGGCAAGTCTATGGCACAACAATGGCACACCTCTGGCACAACTCTTGCACAAATCTGTGTCAGAATGAGAATCCAACTAGACCACAACATCGGCAGAAATCCAAACTCTCCACGTTGGTTTAGCTTCGGGCTGAACCAACTCTTTGATCAACACTAGCCGTTGTCGGCCTCCAACCGACCAAATGGGCAACTGACCGAGTGATCCCCTAATAAGCGACACAAATCGCAGGCGCCTCCGGCTAGCGCACAAGAAGCCGTTGCATCCCTGATTTGTCTTGTTTAGACTGTATATATTGAGGTTGTTCGTTCCCTTGCTGTTTAACCATAACAGTTCTTCTCATCCTGTTCCCCTTTGGTTCCACGACTTCACCGCCGTGTCCTCGCTCTGCTCGCTTCTCTCTCACTCCGCCTTTGCCAGCCATTCCCAGCTCACAGCTCTACGCTCCGTCTACTCTCAATCCTTCGCTCAGCATGCATCAAGCCATCACTTCCTTTGATCCTGCTCTCTCTCACTAACTCGTGTCTACCTCACACCTTCGGTGCCCCGCCTCACTTCAAGCTCTGCGACTAACTCCTCGAGACTGCTCATGCCCTTCTGCTTTCGTCATTTCGCCGACGTGCTTGTCCATGTCCCGTTGCTTCTGCCTGCTTCTGCTACTTCTGTCTGCACTCATTGCATTCTTCTGACACTCTGGCACAACTCTCGACAAAATCAGGCACAACTCTGGCACAGCTCTGGAACAACTCTGGTAAAACTTTGGCACAACTCAGGCACAATTCTCAAACAAATCTGGCACAACTGTGGCACAATTCTTGCACAAATCTGGCGCAACTGTGGCACAACTCTGGCACGACTCTGGCACAACTCAGGCACAACTCTGGCACAACTCAGGAAAACCTCTGGCACAACTATGGCACAACTATGTTACAACTCTTGCACAAATCTGGCACAACTCTGGCACAACTCTGGCACAACTCTGGCACAACTCTGGCAAAACTCTGGCACAACTCTTGCACAACTCTGGCACAACTCTGGCACAACTCTGGCACAACTTTGACACAATCATGGTAAAATTTGTGCACAATTATGGCACAACTCTGGCAAGACTTCGGAACAACTCTGGCACAACTCTGTCACAACTTTCACAACTCTGGCACAACTCTGGCACAACTCTGGCACAACTCTGGCACAACAATGGCACAACTATGGCACAACTATGGCACAATTTGTGCACAATTAAGGCACAATTCTGGCACGACTTTGGCTCAACTCTGGCACAACTCTAGCACAACTCTGGCACAACTCTGGCACAACTCTGGGACAACTCAAGCACAACTCTGGAACATCTCTGGCACAACTCTGGCACAGTTCTGGCACAACTCTGGCACAACTCTGGCACAACTCTTTGACAACACTGGCACAACTCTGGCACAACCCTCGCACAACTCTTGCACAA
>SZWC01026247.1:0-10655 GCA_023375785.1 Penium margaritaceum
CAGTGCATTCCTGGCCCATCTCAGAACAGACCAAGGGGACATACTCCATAGAGCAGTGCATGCCTTGTCTGTATGTGTAGCTAGCCAGCTAGGCAGTGGACAAGGTGCACACTATTTCAACACGTTCCACGTCTGGCACGTCAACCGCATCTTCCTCCGGACGCGCGGCAGCCACAACTGCAGCTGTTCCCGCCTCCTCACCGGCAAGCAGCAGCGATCTACACCTGCACGACCACACCATCTCCGAGTTTTGCCACCTTCTGGCGCTCCGCTTTTAGGGAGGTGCAAGTGTGTTGTCATCGTTGGGTGGTTCACAGACTGTTTGTTCGTCAATTCCTATGGCTCGTGACAACGCGTGTGGAGGAGCACAGTCAGCATGTGATGATGATGGGCCTGACTGCACCGAGTGGATTCATGAGTCTCATCTTTGTGCTGTGTGTCATTCCTCCCCACTGACCGCTCAGCGTCCCTCTGATGCCGAGTGTTCCATTGCTCGTTGTACAGTGACGTCCACCAGCCGTGACTTCGGTGGCACTTGGATCATCGATTCTGGTGCCACCCATCATATGACGTGCCGTCGTAGTGACTTTGTTATTCTCGGTCCTGTCAGGTCTGTCCGTTCCGTTCGTACAGGGTCTCGTCAGTCCTTGCCAGTCCATGGTGTTGGGGTTGTATGCTTCGATGGTCCGTCTGGTCCCTTGTACCTTTCCGACGTGTTGTTTGTGCCTGATCTTGAGCTCAGCATACTTTCTGTGCGTTCTTGCACCTTGATGGGTCTCTCTGTGGAGCATACCGCTGACTCAGCGACTGTGATTGCTTCTGACACCCGTAGTGTCGTCCTGCGTGCTTCAGTCATAGATGATCTGTATCGCATCGCTCGACCCTCCTCCCCTTGCTCCTCCTCTTCCTCCGGTCGTGTCTTTGTCACAGGTGTTCTATCTCCGGAACACCAGACGTTACTTCATCGCCGTCTATGTCACGTGGGCTCCGACACTGTTTCGAACTCATTCGGACATAGCCCGCTCTCGGTCTTCACGTGGCTTCTTTCAAGAAACCACCCAAGATTGACTGTCTTTTTTGTGCTCAGGGGAAGATGCACCAGTGCCCCTACCCAAACTCTCGTTCCTGAGCGCTTTGGCCTCTCGAGTTGGTTCACTCAGACCTTCTCGGCCCTCTCCCGATCGAGTCTCTGTCTGAGAGGGGCCGGTGTGTTCTAACTCTGACTGATGACTTTATCCGGATGCGGTGGGTCTACAGTCTTCGTCAGAAGAGCAACGCCGCCCTTGCAGTTTGACTCTGGCTAGTGATGGCTGAGCGTCAGTCCCGCCACGCGCTACATACCTTCCGCTTGGATCGCGCAGCAAGTTCCTTGGCGAGATGGACTCCTTCTTTACTGAGCACGGGATTTTTCACCAGGTCTCCGCTCCTGCTACCCCCCAGCAGAACGGTAGATCTGAGCGCTGGAACCGCACCATGGAGTATGCGGTTCGTGCCATGCAGTCTGAGTGCGGTCTCCCAGAGTCTTTTGTCTTTGAGGGTTTTGCCTACATGACTTGGGTCTGGAACCGCCTCCCGCACGGTCCGCTTCCTGACCATATTACACCGTACGAGCTCTGGTTTGGACACCGTGTTGACCTCCGTCTCGCTCGCGTCTGGGGCTCCCTGGCCTCCATGTGGTACACCGAGGACCAGCAGGGGTCCAAGGTCTCACCTCGGGGCCGCTTGTGTGTCTTCATAGGCATTTCCCCGCGGAAGAAGGCCTGGCGCTTCTGGGACCCTACTCGTCGTCGCGTCATTCTTTCCCGCGACGCGTTATTTTTTTAGTCTCTCACCTACAGTGACCTGACTTCAATCACAGCACTCTCCGCCACCCATGTTCCTTCTTGTGAGGGTTCTCGGCGGATGGGGGAGACTTCCAAGCTAGCGAGCACCTCTCATCATGCTGATGTGTCCACTCGAGCCCCCTCTCGGTCTCCGGCCCTTGTTGATCCGGTGATCATTGCCGTTGGTCCAGAGATCTCTCCTGTACAGCCTGTTTCACACCCCACAAGTACCTCTGTTCCCACGCCTCCTTCTGCACCAGCATCTGCATCTGCTGGCACCCCTATTTCTGTATCTGATCCAGCGTCGCCCACTCCCGTTCCTACGTCGGCTGGTACTTTTGCCTCACTCTCAGGTCCAATCTTGCCTCCTGCTCCAGCTGTCACACCCAGCCCCGTGTTCCCCACACACGCATCTCCTCGCACGACATCTCCGGCTGCCTCGTCTCAGCCCCCACCAGCTGTGGTCGCACCTATCCCTGAGCCCGAGGTGCGTCCCTTGACCTCAGGTTACTCCCGTGAGCCCGGTGGCTGTCTTCGACCACAGGATTCCGGAGCTCAGCGAGCGTCGGTCCCCGGACCCAGGCGCTCCTCTCGTAGCATCGCGAGTGGTGACCCCGGCACAAAGGCCCTAGACCTGAGTGTCCGCACTGAGCTCACAGAGGTACATCCAGCGTGCCCCGTAGGGCACGACCTCATCACTCGCGAGTTCCATATCGCCTGTGACGCAGCAGTTGATCTCGTGGTCGTCAGGCCCGCCACTGAGGCGTGTGCACTTGCCACGCAAAGTTCTTCCTCTATGGCGCCCGACCTGGGCACACTGAGGGAGGCTCTCTCATCACAAGATGCTGACGCTTGGCATGCTGCCTGCGAGGATGAGCTTCACGCTATCCGAGAGCACAGAGTCTACAAGCTTGTCGACCTTCCTCCTGGGAGGAAGGCTATTCAGGTCAAGTGGGTCTTTCGCAAGAAGGTGAAGCCGGATGGCTCACTGGAACGCTACAAGGCCCGCTTGGTCGTCAAGGGGTACTCTCAGATTGAGGGAGTCGATTACACTGACACCTTTGCCCCTGTCGACCGCATGACCTCAGCTCGAGCTCTGTTCGGNAGGATGAGCTTCACGCTATCCGAGAGCACAGAGTCTACAAGCTTGTCGACCTTCCTCCTGGGAGGAAGGCTATTCAGGTCAAGTGGGTCTTTCGCAAGAAGGTGAAGCCGGATGGCTCACTGGAACGCTACAAGGCCCGCTTGGTCGTCAAGGGGTACTCTCAGATTGAGGGAATCGATTACACCGACACTTTTGCCCCTGTCGGCCGCATGACCTCAGCTCAAGCTCTGTTCGGTGTTGTGGCTCAGCATGATTGGGAACTGCAACAGATGGATGTGAACAATGCGTTCCTCCATGGCTCTCCGGATAAGGAGATTTACGTGGCTTAGCCACAGGGCTTTGAGGACGGAGACCAGGTCTGGCGCTTGCGTAAGTCCTTGTACGACCTCAAGCAGTCTCCCCGGTATTGGAACCGGGAGATCACCGGCACTTTGACTCGTGCAGGATACGTACAAAGTGAGGCAGACCCCTCTCTTTTCATCCTACCGACACCCGAGCGGTTCACCGCCATCCTGGTTTATGTCGATAACCTTCTGATCGCGTCTCCATCCCTGGAGGCCGTGAAGGAGGCCAAGGTTGTCCTGCACACTGCCTACACGATGAAGGACCTCGGTCCTGCATCGGTGTTTCTCGGTATGGAGATCGTGCGAGATCGCAGACATCGGACACTGTTGTTGCATCAGTACCGATACGCACGAGTCGTGGGAGAGCGCTTTAGCGATCTCCTTGGTACAGTGCCCTCCACTTCGACACCTCTTACACCCGATGGGCAGGATGCCTTGAAGGTGGATGACCCTACACAGCTGGGGGAGACAGTGGACGTGACCTTGTACCTCCGTCTCATCGGGATTTCTGATGTACCTGGCCACTACCACGCGTCCTGACATCGCGTTCGCCGTCAACCTCCTCACTCAGTTCTCGCAGGCTCCACGTGCGAGAGCCCTTCATGCGGCTGTACGAGTGGTGCGATACGTGGTCTCCACGCCGTACCTCGGACTCTGTTTTTGTCGACAGTGTTTGGTGGTCCTTGACGGCTACACCGACAGCGATTGGGCTTGGAGCCCAGATGGGCGCAGCTGGATAGGCTATGTGTTTCTGCTCGGTGGTACCGCTTTGTCTTGGCGAAGCGGGAAACAGGGCTGCATCGCACGTAGTTCGTCGGAGGCAGTGTATGTTGCTTTGGGCGCAGGGGCTGCTGAGGCATTATGGCTGCAACGCTTGTTCCTTGAGCTTGGGCAGTCAGTACCTGCCATCGTGCTGCGTTGCGAGAACTCCGAGTGCTCTCGCCATTGCGGAGAACTCCGATGCCTTTCATGCTTGCACAAAGCACATTGAGGTTGAGCATCACTTCGTTCGTGATCTGGTGGAGCGACGCGTGATCTCCGTCATGTGGGTTGGCACTGACATGCAGTGTGCTGATTTCTTGACGAAGGCACTCGCTCGCGGAAAGTTCCTGGTGGCCATTATTTGTGTTGGGCTTTTCCCCATGCCTGAGAGTGGTTGAGTGTGGGATGTGCGTCTGTGCCTCATCTGTTCGTGTCACTCACTATTGTCTTTGTACCAGTGCTGCACGTGTATGGACATGCGTACCATCGGGTCATGGGGGAGTGTTGTGATTTGTGACGTTCGTGTACAGCTTAGTGTGACCACTCGGCAGTGTCCATACTCGTGCAGAACCCTAAGGTGGGCCCTGGTGACAACGGTGCGACGAATGGCGATGGACTACCGGCTTGGAGCTGGCCGACTACCGTTCTAGAGCCCCAGATGCTGCCGGGACTCTCTGCTGTCTTTTCTACAGCTTGCAAGCGTCTTTCGACGAACTGGCCATGAGCCCTATTTGCATGTTTTTGCATTGTATGTCCACTGTCTGATGATGGATGCATGCATGTGACCAGTCGTGGCGTCCGTCTTTTGATCCTACAAGTCTAGGTTCAGACAGCGTATCATTCTGACATGTGTGCGCAGAGTTACGACCAAAACAGTGGTTTTGGGCCTGTTTTAGGACAGCTCTTGGACTACCTCGTGCGACACCCGCCGTGCGCCGCGGCAGGTATTTATGCCTTGGACCTGTCATTTGTTAACTCTCTCTGCATATGCTATTGAAGCATTCTTACACTTTGTCTTGTGTCTCCTAGCCAAACCCTTGTCGTTGTGTGCACGCCCTATGACTGTCGTCACCGTCTGACCAGGCACTGACGCCTAGTCAGCGGCTGTGTTGCTAGGAAGCTTTCACGCATTTTCTCAACATGGACCCTAGTCATCGTATGATGCTGCAGACCCAATGCCACAGCTAGACATGATGCTAGGTTCATGCAAAAAGCATCTGCAGTGGCAGTGACCGCCGGCGGCCGGACCACCGAGGAGGCCTGCCAATGGAGCTGAGCGCATCGCCAGAGGAGGAGGCTCGAGCGACGGGTGAATGGGCCTTAGCGTGCGTCGGCTCCACTGAGCCACACTCCAGCAGCATCAAGTCTCACCGTCAGTCATCTGCACGCCGATGTACACAAGCCCGTAGGACACAAGAGAGTAAAATGAGAGATGCACGAAATCCAACACGACAGCGAGTTGGCCGGCGGCCAGCGAAATGCTGGTTGCCGGCCAGCCCTCGCTGACGCGAGGGTTGGTAAGCAACCACCCCTGGCTTGAGCGAGGAGGGAGGGCCGACCTGGCCCTCCCGCTTCAGTTTGCCTCAAAGAGTAGGGGGATGTAACGGATTTGGCAGAATCCTTGACCAACTAGGCCAGATCCGCGGTGCTTGAGGGTCTCCGACCATAAAGCCATCCCGTCTCACCACCCACTGTCCCAGGTGACCCCGCACGAGTCACGTCGCATTTTCGACCGGTCGCCATGGCATTGCCACGCTACACTCCCCCCGGCTAGGAGTGAGAGCCGCCTCGGCATCTCCGATAATCCCGCCGTGGGATTCGAGCCCTAGAACTCTGTACCAATGTAACAGATTCGACAGAATCCTTGACCAACTAGGCCAAAACCGCGGTGCATGAGGGTCTCCGACCATCAAGCCATCCCGTCTCACTGCCCAGAGTCTCATGTTGTGCTTTGTGCCGTTCTTGTACAGTTTACTGTGACCACTCGGCCGTGTCCATACTCGTGCAGATCCCTGAGGCAGGCGACCCTGGTGACACCGGCGCGACGACAGGCGGCGGACTACCAGCTTGGAGCTGACCGGCCACTGTTCCAGAGCCCCAGATGCCACCGGGACTCTTTGCTGTGTTTTCTACGTCTTGCAGGCGTCTTTCGGCGGACTGGCCATGAGGCCTATTTGCATGTTTTTACATTCTATGTCCTCTGTCTGTCGATGGATGCATGCATGTGACTAGTCGTAGCGTCCGTCTTTTGATTATGCACGTCTAGGTTCAGACGGCGTAGCATTCGAACGTGTGTGCGCATAGTTACGGCCAAAACAGTTGTTTTGGGCCGGTTTTAGGATAGCTTTTGGACTGCCGTGTGCGACACCCGCCGTGCGCCCCGGCAGGTATTTATGCCATGGACCTGTCATTTGTTATTTCTCTCTGCATATGCTATATTGAAGCATTCTGACACTGTGCCTTGTGTCTCCTAGCCAAACCCTTACCGTTGTGTGTACAACCTGTGATTGTCGTCACCGTCTCATCAGGCACTGATGCCTGGTCAGCGGCTGTGTTGCTAGGAAGCTTCTACGCACTTTCTCATGGTATCAGAGTAGTGAGACAGTTCTCACTGAGCTGCGCAGCAGAGACGCAGCAGAGCAGCAATAGTGAGAGTCAGTGCTGTAGCAGAGTTCCTGGGGTCTGTTGGAGACGGCCGGTCGCCGTCAACGCACTCCACCCACCACGTGAGATTGCAGCTGCAGAGGCAGCAGCAGTGGCGTGTACCGCCACGCAGACGTGCATGGGGGCTGCAATGTGTGCAGCCGCCCTCCCACAGCCGCAGCAGTAGAGCAGCAGCAGTAGAGGCGGCGGCAGCAGCAGCGCAGCAGCAGCGGCCGCAGCAAGAGCGTGGCAGTAGCGGCCGCAGCAGCAACGCAGCAGCAGCGTCAGCAGCAACAGCGCAGCAGCGGCAGCGGCGGCAGCAGCACAGCAGCAGCAGCGGCAGTCGCGGCGGCCACAGCACAGCAGCAGCGCAGCAGTGGCAGCAGCAGCAGCACGCGGCGGCGGCAGCCAACAGCAGCTGCAGCACGCAGCAGCAACAGCAACAGTGCAGCCGCTGCTGCCACTGCTGCAAACGCAGCTACGTAGCTGATGCTGCAGCTGACAGCACAACTGCAGCAGCAGCTGGGCGGAAGCTGCTACGCAACTTCCGCGGAGCTGCCGCACGCCACCGCGAAGCGGCTCCACACTCACGCAGAACCATGACAAAGAAAAAGGAAGGAGGGGACAAGCTGACTCTAGCATTGTTGATTGCTGACATCATCAAGTCGTGCTGACGTCAGCAACCACTTGCTGACGTCAGCACTACACTTAGCCTAGGAGTCAAAAGTTACCAGCGTTTCAAATCCTCAAGAAACGCACACGGTTTTGAAATCCGACAAACTTGATCTATCGTCCCATAGTGAGCGGCAACATGAGTTTGCCCGATGACAAGGACAAGGGACCAGGTGATCCCTCCTCCTCTTCTTCGCGGGTACTGAGCCCTCGCTCGCAGGCCATTGCGGACCTGCGCAGCCAGCACGATGAGCTGCGTCGTCTGCAGCGAGAGCAGACTGACGCGATCCGCACGCTGACTGAGCTTCTGCGTGCTCCGTCCACGGCTCCTTCATGGATTTCAGAGGGAGCTCCCGGCATTGCAGCCTCTACCCAGCACTCGGCCCAGGTGCCCGTGACAGGTGCTCCGCCTGCTTCACCTCCTGCTGTGGTTTCTCCACCACCTGCTAACCTCCTTGATGATGAGCCATTCATGCCAGGCTTCGAGGATGACTCCCAGGAGCAGGAGATTCGTCTTTTACAGGAGCGCCTCCGTCAGCTGCAGACAGGTACCCAACCTCTACCCCTGTCCTCGATACGATCGCCACCTGACTCCCCCGGTGATCACCCTCTCCCAGGAGTTTTTCCCGTCTCTCGCCCTCCTCAGCCTGCGGTTGCTCTCCCCACAGAGCGGCAGCCAAAGGACTTTGAGGCACCACCTCTACGATATATCAGCGAGGATGGCTTCGATTGCTGGGAGATCCTGTTTCAGGTGTGGGCCACTTCCGAGGGAGTATGGCCTTACTACCACAGCCCATACCAGTCTACAAATCCAGCACAGGAGCTGACAGCAGCCCGGGCCATGCACGGACTTCTCTATGACATGCCACGCAAGACTGTCGTCGACTTCCGCCCTTTCCTCGGCGAGGCTGGCACAGGCACCGGAGCCGATCCTCATGGAGGCTGGGATCTGGCGTTGTCCCTACTGGCCGCAGAGATGCACGCCACGCGTGCGTCACACATTCGTGCTTTCCACTCGCTTCGTCAGGGTCCAGCGGAGCCTGCGGCGGATTACTGGCGACGCGCCATGCGTATCTACACACGTCTGGGGACCTCAGGGGGCACACAGCTGTGAGCGCTTCGGACGATCATGCTCGGAGTTCGCCTGGAATACACCGACATGTTCACACGGTACAGCGACGCTGCCCTCAAGCCTTTCTCAGCCACTCTGTAGCTGCTCCCTTGGGCGCATCAGCTTTTCCTCCAGGTGACATCGGCCCGCGAGACAGCAGTAGCGCATCAGGAGACTTCCCTCGCTGCAGAAGTCATCGCATCACCACCATCTTCCCTCCTGCAGTCACCCCCATCCACCTCCATCACTACCTCATCTTCCTCCTCCTCTTCGACCCTGTCTACACCCACGCAGATGCAGGGCATTGCAGCAGCTGCCCAGGGGAAGAAGACGAATAGGAGGCACGGATCGGGTCAGCAGCAGCCGTCATCCAGTGGTAGCAGTGGCCGTTCCGTGCATTGCTATAACTGTGGAGGCGCCCATCGCTACACCGAGTGCCAGCAGCCGCTTGACTGGACACGCATCACTCGTGGGCTTCAGGCTGCCCATGCTTCTCGCACCACGTTTGGCACATCGCCCGCACACTCCTCTGGACGCGCGGTGACCACGACTGCAGCTGTTCATGCGTCCTCACCAGCGAGCAATAGTGATCCAGACCCACGCGACCGCACCATCGCCGAGCTTCGTCATCTTCTGGCGCTTCGCTTTCAGGGAGGTGCGAGTGTGTTATCATCGTCGAGTGGGTCACAGACTGCTTGTTCGTCCGTGCTCGTGACTTGTGATGACACGTGTGGGGGAGCACAGTCCGCATGTGATGATGATGGGCCTGACTGCACTGACTGGATCCATGAGTCCCACCTTCGTGATGTACGTCGTTCCTTCCCACTGACAGCTCAGCGTCCCTCTGATGCCGAGTGTTCTATTGCTCGTTGTACAGTGACGTCCACCAGTCGTGACTCTGGTGGCACTTGGATCATCGATTCCGGTGCCACCCATCACATGACATGTCGTCGTAGTTACTTTGTGGTACTTGGTCCTATCACGACTGTCCGTTCTGTTCGTACAGGCTCTGGTCAGTCCTTGCCGGTCCACGGTGTTGGGGTTGTATGATTTGATGGTCCGTCTGGCCCCCTGTATCTCTCTGACGTGCTGTTTGTGCCTGATCTTGAGCTCAGTCTGCTGTCTGTGCGTGCCTGCACTCTGATGGGTCTCTCCGTTGAGCATACCGCTGATTAAGTGACTGTGACTGCTCTTGACACCAGTAGCATTGTCCTTCGTGCTTTAGTTATAGATGATTTGTATCGCATTACTCGGCCCTCCTCCCCTTGATCTCCCTCCTTCCCTGGTCGCGTTTTTGTCACTGGTGTTCCATCCCCAAAACACCAGCGGTTGCTTCACCATCGTCTGTGTCACGTGGGCTCCGACACAGTGTCGAAGCTCATTCGGACACAGCCTGCTTTCGGTCTTGACGTAGCTTCTTTCAAGTAGCCACCCAAGACCGACTATCTTTTTTGTGCTCAGGGGAAGATGCACCGGTGCACTTACCCTGATTCGCGTTCACGAGTACTGAGGCCTCTCGAGTTGGTCCACTCGGACCTACTCGTTCCTCTCCCGGTCGAGTCCTTGTCCGAGAGGGGCCGGTATGTTCTGACGCTAACTGATGACTTCACCCGGATGCGGTGGGTCTACAGTCTGCGTCAGAAGAGCGACGCCGCCCTTGCGGTTCGGCTCTAGCTCGAGATGGCTGAGCGTCAGTCTCGCCACACGCTACATACCTTTCGCTCGGATCGCGGCGGCGAGTTCCTCGGTGAGATGGACTCCTTCTTTACTGAGCACGGCATTTTCACCAGGTCTCTGCTCCTACTACCCCATAGCAGAACGGTGTATCTGAGCGTTGGAACCGCACCATGGAGGATGTGGTTCGCGCCATGCGCTCTGAGTGCGGTCTCCCAGAGTCCTTCGCCTTCGAGGGCTTCGCCTACATGACTTGGGTCTGGAACCGCCTCCCGCATGGTCCGCTTCCGGATCATGCTACACCGTACGAGCTCTGGTTTGGCCACCGTGCTGATCT
Organism: Penium margaritaceum; assembly: GCA_023375785.1. Taxonomy (NCBI): domain Eukaryota; kingdom Viridiplantae; phylum Streptophyta; class Zygnematophyceae; order Desmidiales; family Peniaceae; genus Penium; species Penium margaritaceum. The sequence goes on from SZWC01026247.1 coordinate 10,472, forward strand.
TCGTCTCGCTCGCGTCTGGGGTTCCCTGGCCTCCGTATGGTACACCGAGGACCAGCAGGGGTCCAAGGTCTCCCCTCGGGGTCGCTTGTGTGCCTTCATCGGCATCTCCCCACGGTCGAAGGCCTGGCGCTTTTGGGACCCCACCCGCCGTCGTGTCATTGAGTCCCGTGACGCGCTGTTTTTT
>SZWC01026251.1:0-23969 GCA_023375785.1 Penium margaritaceum
AACGAGTTTGGACAACTCCGCAACCGGTTCACCACTCCGCAACCAGTTTGCACCACTCCACAACCAGTTCGCACCACTACGCAACCAGTTTGCACCACTCCTAGCCAGTTCGCACCACTCCTCAACAAGTTCTCACCACTCACCAACCAGTTCACACCACTCCGCAGCCAGTTCGCACCACTCCGCAACCAGTTCGCACCACTCCGCAACCAGTTCGCACCACTCCGCAACCAGTTCGCACCACTCCGTAACCAGTTCGCACCACTCCGCAACCAGTCCGCACCACTCCGTAACCAGTGAGCACCATCTTACACGAACTTACATCCACTTACACGCACTTACACACACTTACATGCACTTACACACACTTACACATACTTACACGCACTTACACGTACTTACACGCACCTACACGAACTTACGTGCACTTACACGCACTTACACGTACCTACATGTAGTTACACGCACTTACACACACTTACACGCATTTACACGCACTTACATGCACTTACACGTACTTACGTGCACTTACACGCACTTACACACACTTACACGCACTTACACGCACTTACACGCACTTACACAAACTTACACGCACTTACATGCACTTACACGTACTTACACGCACTTACGAGCACTTACACGCACTTACACGCACTTACACGCATTTACACGCACTTACATGCTCTTAAACGTACTTACACGCACTTACACGAACTTACACGCATTTGCACGCACTTATACATACTTTCTCGCACTTACATGCACTTACACGAATGTAAACGCACTAACACACACTTACACGAACTTACACGTACTTACACGCACTTACATGCACTAACACGCACTCACACGCACTTACAGGCACTTACACGCACTTACACGAACTTACACACACTGACACGTACTTGCACGAACTTACACGCACTTAGATGCACTTACACGCACTTACACGCACTGACACACACTTACACGCACTTACACAAAATTAAACATACCCACACGCACTTACAAGTACTTATACGCACTTACACACACTGACACGCACTTACACCCACTTACATGCACTTACACACACTTACACGCACATACACGCACTTACACGAACTTACACGAACTTACACGAAATTACAGTCACTTACACCGCACTTACACGCATTGATACGCACTTCACGCACTTACATGAACTTAAACCGCACTTACACGCACTTACACACACTTAAATGCACTTACACGTAGTTACATGCACTTACATAAATGTACACGTACTTACACACACTTACACGCACTTACACTCACTTACACGCACTTAAACACACTTACTCGCACTTACACGCACTTTTACGCACTTACACGTACTTACACGCACTTACACGCACTTACACGCACCTACATCCACTAACACACACTTACATGTACTTACACATACTTACTCGTGCTTACATTCACTTACACATACTTACACGCACTTACTTGCACTTACACGTACTTACACGTACTCACACGTACTTACATGCACTTACATGCACTTACACGCACTTACATCCACTAACACACACTTACATGTACTTACACATACTTACTCGTGCTTACATTCACTTACACATACTTACACGCACTTACTTGCACTTACACGTACTTACACGTACTCACACGTACTTACATGCACTTGCATGCACTTACACGCACTTACACAAACTTACACGCACTTACACGTACTTTTACAAACTTAAACTGCACTAACATACACTTACACGCATTTACACGCACTTACACACACTTACATGCACTTACACGCACTTACACGAACATACACGCACTTACACGTACTTGCACGAACGTACACGCGCTTAGACGTACTTACATGCACTTACACGTACTTACACACACTTAGATGCACTTACACGTACTTACACGCACTTATACGCACTTACACACACTTACAAGCACTTGCATGCACTTACTTGCACTTACACGCACTTACACCCACTTACACACACTTACACTCACTTACACACACTTACACGTGCTTACATGTACTTACACCTACTTACACGCACTTACACGTACTTAACCGTACTTAAACGCACTTACACGCACTTACACGCACTTTAATGACATTACACGCACTTACACACACTTACACGAACTTAAATTGCACTTACATGCACTTACACGCACGTATACACACTCACACACACTTACACGTACTTACACGTACTTACATGCACTTATATATACATACACGCACTTACACGCACTTACACGCACTGACACGCTTTTATACGCCCTTACACATACTTACACGCACTTACACATACTTATACGCACTTACACAAACTTACACGTACTTACACGCACTTCCACGTACTAACATGCACTTATATGCACTTACACGCACTTACACGTACTTATACGCACTTACATGCACTTACATGCACTTACACGAACTTACACACACTTACACGCACTTACACGCACTTACACGTACTTACACGCACTTACATGCACGAACTCGCACTTACACATGCTTACACGCACTTACACGAACTTACACGCACTTACACAAACTTACACACACTTACACACACTGACAGGCACTTACACACACTTACACGCACTTACATGCACTTACACACTTACACACACTTACACGCACTTACACACACTTACACGCACTTACACACACTTACATGTACTTACACATACTTACACGCACTTATACGTACTTACACGCACTTACACATACTTACACGCACTTGCACACACTTACAAGCACTTACACGTACTTACACACACTTACACGAACTTACACACATTTACTCGTACTTACACGCACTTACACACACTTACACGCTCTTATACGAACTTACATCCACTTACACGCACGTACACGCACTTACACGCACTTACACATACTTACACGCACTTACATGTACTTACACGCACCTACACGAACTTACGTATACTTACACACACTTACACGTACCTGCATACACTTACACATACTTACACACACTTAAACACACTTGCATGCACTTACACGCACTTATACGCACTTACATGCACTTACACGCACTTACACGAACTTACACGTACTTACACGCACTTACACACACTTACACGTACGTATAAACACTTACACACACTTACACGCACTTACACGCTCTTACACGTACTTACACGCACTTACACGCACTTACATACACTTACACGCACTTACATGCACTTACACGCACTTACATGCACTTACACAAGCTTACACGTGCTTTCACGCACTTACACGTACTTACACGCACTTACACGCACTTACACGAACGTACACATACTAACACGCACTTACACAAACTTTCACATACTTACACACACTTACACGTACTTACACGCACTTACACGCACTTACACGAACGTACACATACTAACACGCACTTACACAAACTTTCACATACTTACACACACTTACACGTACTTACACACACTTGCACGTACTTACAGGTACTTACACCCACTTACATGGACTTACACGCACTTATACGCACTTATACAAACTTACACGCACTTACACACACTTGCACGAACTTACACGCACTTAGACACTCTTACACATACATATACGTACTTACACACACTTATACGTACTTACATGAACTTGCACGCACTTACACATACTTACACGCACTAGCATGCACTTACACGTACTTACACAAATTTACACGCACCTATATGCACTTACACGCACTTATACACACTTCTATGCACTAACACATACTTACACGCACTTACACGCACTTACATGCACTTACACGCACTTACACGCACTTACACGTACTTAGACGCACTTACACTTACTTACACACACTTACACAACCTTACACGAATATACACGCACTTAAACTGCACTTGCATGCACTTACACGCAATGACACATTCTTACACGCACTTAGACGCACTTACACGTATGTACACACACTTACACGCACTTATACACACTTACACACACTTACACGCACTTACATGCACTTACACGCACTTACACATACTTACACGCACTTACTTGCACTTCCACGAACTTACACCCACTTACACGCACTTACACGTACTAACACGCACTTACACGTGCTTACATGCACATACACGTACTTACATGCACTTACTTGCACGTGCATGACTTACACATACTTACACGTACTTACACGCAGTTACACGCACTTACACGCACGTACACAAACGTATACGCACTTACACGCACTTATACAAACTTAAACTACACTTACATACACTTACACGTACTTACACGCAGTTACACGCACGTACACGCATTTACACGCACTTACATGCACTTCCACGCACTTACACGCACTTACACGCACTCACACACACTTGCACAAACTTACACGTACTTAGACGCACTTATACGCACTTACACGCACTTATACGCACTTACACGCACTTATACGCACTTACACGCACTTATACGCACTTACACGCACTTATACGCACTTACACGCACTTACACGCAGTTACACGCACGTACACGCATTTACACGCACTTACATGCACTTCCACGCACTTACACGCACTTACACGCACTCACACACACTTGCACAAACTTACACGTACTTAGACGCACTTATACGCACTTACACACACTTACACAAACTTACATGCACTTACACGCAGTTACACGCACTTACATGTACTAACACGCACTTACACGTACTTACACAAAATTACACATACCTACACGCACTTACACGCACTTACACGCACTTACACATACTAACACGCACTTACACGTACTTATACACACTTATACACACTTACACGCACTTACATGCACTTACACGCACTTACACGCACTTACACGTACTTATACGCACTTACACGCACTTACACGTACTTACACAAACTTACACAAAATTACACGCACTTAAACCGCACTTATACGCACTGACACACACTTACATGCAGTTACACGCACTTACACAAACTTAACCCGCACTTACACGCACTTACACACACTTACACGCACGTATACGCACTTACATGAACTTACACGTACTTACACACACTTACACACACTTACATGCACTTACACGCACTTACACGCACTTACACGTACTTACACACACTTACACGTACTTACACGTACTTACACGCACTTACTTGCACTTACACGCACTTACACCCACGTACACGCACTTACACGTACTTACACGTACTTACACATGCTTACATGCACTTACACATACTTACATGCACTTACATGCACTTACACATACTTACACGTACTTACACGTACTCACACACACTTACACGCACTTACATGCACTTACACAAACGTATACACACTTACATGCACTTACACGAACTTTAACTGCACTTACACGTGCTTACACGCACTTACACGCACTTACACGCACTTACACACACTTACACGCACTTACATGAACTTACACGTACTTGCACACACTTACACTCATGTACACGAACATAAACCACGCTTACACGCACTTACATGCACTTATATGCACTCACACACACTTACACGCACTTACACGTACTTACACGTACTTATACGTACTTACACACACTTACATGCACTTACACACACTTACACGCACTTACTCGCACTTATACGTACTTACACACACTTACACGTACTTACACACACTTACATGCACTTACATGTACTTACACGCACATACGAGCACTTTCACGTACTTACACGTACTTACGCATACTTACACGCACTTACACACACTTACACAAACTTACACGCACTTACACGCACTTACACGCACTTGTACGAACATACACGCACTGAGACGCACTTACACGCACTTACACACACTTACACACACTTACACACACTAACACGCACTTACACGCACGTACACGCACTTACACGCACTAAGACGCACTTACACGTACTTACATAAAATTACACGCACCTACATGCACTTACACGCACTTACACACACTTACACACACTGACACGCACTTACACGCACTTACACGCACTCAAATACACTTACACGCACTTACACACACTTACACGCACTTACACAAACTTACACGAAATCCCACGCACTTAAACCGCACTTACATGCACTGACACGTACTTACACGCACTTACACGAACTTAAACCGCACTTACACGCACTTACACACACTTAAATGCACTTACACGTTGTTACATGCACTTACACAAACGTACACGTAATTACACACACTTACACGTACTTATATGCACTTACACGCACTTACACACACTTACACACACTTACACACACTCACATACACGTACACGTACTTACACGCACTTACTTGCACTTACACGCACTTACACCCACTAACACGCACTTACACATACTTACAGGCACTTACTCATGCTTACATACACTTACACATACTTACACGTACTTACTTGTACTTACACGTACTTACACGTACTTACACGTACTTACATGCACTTACATGCACTTACACGCACTTACACAACCTTACACGCACTTACACGCACTTACACAAACTTGAAGTGCACTTATATACACTTACACGCACTCACACGCACTTACGTACACTTATACGCACTTACACAAACTTACACGCACTTACACAAACTTACACGCACTTACACGTACTTGTACGAACTTAAATGCACTTAGACGCACTTACATGCACTTACACGCACTCACACACACTTACACACACGTACACACACTTACACGCACTTACACGCACTAACACGCACTAATACGCACTTACACACACTTACACAAACTCACACGCACCTACACGCACTTACATGCACTTACACGCACTTACACACACTAACACACACTTACACGCACTTACACGTACTTACACGCACTTACATGCACTTACATGCACCTACTTACACTTACACGTAGTTACACGCACTTATACGCACTTATGCACACTTATACACACTTATGTGAACTTACACAAACGTATACACACTTAAACCGTACTTATACGCACTGACACACACTTACACGCACTTACACAAACGTAAACCGCACGTACACACACTTACACACACTTACACACACTTACACGCACTTACATACACTTACACGCACTTACACAAAATTACACGTACTTACACGCACTTACACGTACTTACACGTATTTACACACACTTACTTGTACTTACACGCACTTACACGCACATACACGCGATTACACTCACTTACACGCACTTACACGTCCTTACATGTACTTACACGTACTTCCACGCACTCATACGTACTTACACATACTTACACGCACTTACACACACTTACACACACTTACATGAGCTTACACATACTTACACACACTTACACGAACTTACACGCACTTATATATACATACACACACTTACACGCACTTATACGCACTGACACACTTTTATACACACTTACTCATACTTACATACACTTACACGAACTTACACGTACTTACATGCACTTCCACGTATTTACACGCACTTATACGCACTTACACGCACTTATACGCACTTACACGCACTTACACGAACTTACATGCACTTACACGCACTTACATGCACTTACACAAACTTACACGCACGTACACGTACATACACGCACTTACACGCACTTACATGCACTTACACGCACTTACATGCGCTTACACAAACTTACACGCACGTACACGTACATACACGCACTTACACGCACTTACCCGCACTTACACGTGCTTACACGCACTTACACGAACTTACATGCACTTACACGCACTTACATGCGCTTACACAAACTTACACGCACGTACACGTACATACACGCACTTACACGCACTTACCCGCACTTACACGTGCTTACACGCACTTACACGAACTTACATGCACTTACACGCACTTACATGCGCTTACACAAACTTACACGCACGTACACGTACATACACGCACTTACACGCACTTACCCGCACTTACACGTGCTTACACGCACTTACACGAACTTACATGCACTTACACGCACTTACATGCGCTTACACAAACTTACACGCACGTACACGTACATACACGCACTTACACGCACTTACCCGCACTTACACGTGCTTACACGCACTTACACGAACTTACATGCACTTACACGCACTTACATGCGCTTACACAAACTTACACGCACGTACACGTACATACACGCACTTACACGCACTTACCCGCACTTACACGTGCTTACACGCACTTACACGAACTTACATGCACTTACACGCACTTACATGCACTTACACGCACTTACACGCACGTACACACACTTACACGAACTTACACGCATTTACACGCACTTATACGTACTTACATGCACTTACACGCTCTTACAAGAACTTACATCCACTTACACACACTTACACGCACTTACACGCACTTACACATACTTACACACACCTGCATGCAGTTGCACACACTTACACACACTTTCATGCATTTATACGTACTTACACACACTTCCACGCACTTACACGCACTTACACACACTTAAATGCACTTACACATACTTACATGCACTTACATGCACTTACATGCACTTACACGAATTTACACGCTCTTACACGCACTTACACGCATTTACACGAACTTACACGCAGTTACACGCACTTACACGAACTTACACGCACTTACACACACTTACACGTACGTTTACAAACTTACACGTACTTACACGCACTTGTACAAACTTACACGTACTTAGACGCTCTTACACGCACTTATACGCACTTACACACACTTACACACACTTACACATACTTGTATGCACTTACACGCACTTACATGCACTAACACGTACTTACACACACTTATACAAAAGTACACACACCTATACGCACTTACACGCACTTACACGCACTTACACGCACTTACACGCACTAACACGCACTTACACACACTTACACACACTTACATGCACTTACACGCACTTGCACGTACTTACACACACTTAGACGCACTTACACGTACTTACACACACTTACACGAACTTACACGAATAAACACGCACTTAAACCGCACTTACACACACTGACACACACGTACACGCACTTACACGCACTTACACGTATGTACACACACTTACACGTACTTACATGCACTTACATGCACTTACATGCACTTACACGCACTTACACGTACTTACATGCACTTACACGTACTTACTCGCACTTACTTGCACTTACACAAACGTACACCCACTTACACGTACTTACACGTACTAACACGCACTTACACGTACTTGCATGCACTTACACGTACTTATATGTACTTACTTGCACTTACACGTACTTACACATACTTATACGTACTTACACGCAGTTACACGCACTTTCACGCACGTACAAAAACTTACACGCACTTACACGCACTTGTACGAACTTAAACTGCACTTACATATACTTACACGCACTTACACGCACTTACACACACTTACACGCACTTACACGTACTTACACACACTTACACGCTCTTACACGTACTCACACACACTTGTACAAACTTACACGTACTTAGATGCACTTATACGCACTTACACACACTTACACACACTTACATGCACTTACACGCACTTACACGCACTTACACGCACTAACACGCACTTTCACGCACTTACACGCACTTACACACACTTACACCTACTTACACGCACTTACACATACTTACACGCACTTGTATACACTTACAAGCACTTACACGCACATACACACACTTATACAAACTTACAAACATTTACACGCACTTACACGCTCTTACAAGAACTTACATCCACTTACACGCACTTACACGCACTTACACACACTTACACATACTTACACGTATTTACACGCACTTACACGCACTTCCACGCACTTACACGCACTTACACGCACTTACATGTACTTACACACACTTACACGCACTTACATGCATTTACATGCACTTACACGAACTTACACAAACTTACAGGCACTTATACGCACTTACACGTACTTACAAGCACTTACACACACTTACACGCACTTACATGCCCTTACACGCACTTACACACACTTACACATACTTACACGCACTTACACGTACTTACACGCACTTACACGTACTTACACGAACTTACACACACTTATATGCACTTACGCACTTAAACGCACGTACACGCACTTACACGAACGTACACATACTAACACGCACTTACACGTACTTACACACTCTTACACGCACTTACACACTTTTACACGCTCTTACATCCACTTACACGCACTTATACACATATACATACACTTACACATTCTTACACACACTGACACGTACTTACACGTACCTACAGGAACTTACGCACACTTACACGCACTTACACGCACCTACATGCATTTACACACACGTACACACACTTACACGCATTTACATGTACTTATATGCACTTACACGAACTTATACGCACTTACACGTACTTACACACTCTTACACGCACTTACACACTTTTACACGCTCTTACATCCACTTACATGCACTTATACACATATACATACACTTACACATACTTACACACACTGACACGTACTTACACGTACCTACAGGAACTTACGCACACTTACACGCACTTACACGCACCTACATGCATTTACACGCACGTACACACACTTACACGCATTTACATGTACTTATATGCACTTACACGTACTTACACGCACTTACATGCACTTATACGTACTTACATGCACTTACACGTACTTGTACGTACTTACACAAAGTTACACGCACTTACACGCACTTACACGCACTTACACGCAGATACGAGCACTTACACGCACTTACACGTACTTACGCACACTTATACGCACTTACACGCACTTACACAAACTAACACGTACTTACACACACTCACACGTACTTACACCCATTTACACACACTTACACAAACTTACACGCACCTTACACACACTTACACGCACTTACAGGCACTTACACGTACCTACATGAACGTACACGCACAAACACGCACTTACACAAACTTACACGCACTTATACACATTTACACGCACTTACACGCACTTACACACACTTACACGCAATTACACGCACTTACACGCACTTCCATGCACTTCCACGCACTTACACGTACTTATACGTACTTACACGCACTTACACGAACTTACACGCACTTACACGCACTTGCACAAACTTACACGTACTTAAAGGTACTTACATGCACTTACACGTACTTACACGCACATAGATGCACTTACACGCACGTACACACACTTACACGCACGTACACGCATTTAAATGCACTTACATGCACTAACACGCACTTACACAAAATTACACACACCTATACGCACTCACACGCACTTACACACACTTACACACACTTACGCACACTTACACGCACTTACATGCACTTACACGCACTTACACACACTTACATGCACTTACACATACTTACACGTACTTACACGCACTTACACGATCTTACAGAAACTTACACGCACTTAACCTGCACTTACATGCACTTACACGCACTCATACGTACTTACACGCACTTACACGCACTTACATGAACTTAAAGCGCACTTACACGCACTTACACACACTTAAACGCACTTACACGCACTTACACGTACTTACACAAAGTTAAACGTACATACACGCACTTATATATACTTACACACACTTACACACACTTACACGCACTTACACGCACTTACATGAACTTAAAGCGCACTTACACGCACTTACACACACTTAAACGCACTTACACGCACTTACACGTACTTACACGAAGTTAAACGTACATACACGCACTTATATACACTTACACGCACTTACACACACTTACACGCACTTACACGCACTTACACGCACTAACACGCACTTACACGTACTTATACGTACTTACTTGCACTTACACAAACTTACATCCACTTACACGCACTTACACGCACTTACACGCACTTACACGTGCTTACATACACGTACACGTACTTACACGCACTTTCTTGTACTTACACATGCTTACACGTACTTACACGTACTTACACGCACTTACACGTACTTATACGCACTTAAACGAACTTACACGCACATACACACACTTACACGCACTTATACATACTTACACGCACTTACACGCACTTACACGCACTTACACAAAATTAAACTGCACTTACACGCACTTGCATAAACTTACACGCACTTAGATGCACTTAGGCGCACTTACGCATACTTACACGTACTTTCACGCACTTATACGCACCTACACGAACCTACACAAACTTAATCCGTACTTACACACACTTACACACACTTACATGCACGTACACACACATATACGTACTTACACAAACTTACACATTCTTACACGCACTTACACGTACTTACACGCAGTTACATGCACTTACACGCACTTATATGCACTTACACACACTTACGTACACTTACACAAAGTTACACGCACTTATACACACTTACACACACTTACACGCACATATGAGCACTTACACGCACTTACACGCACTTACACGAACTTACACGCACCTTACACGCACTTACACGCACTTACAGGCACTAACACGCACCTACACAAACGTACACGCACTAACACGTACTTACTCGAACTTACACACACTTACATGCATTTAAACGCACTTATATACTTACACGCACTTATCACAATTATACGCACTTACACGCACTTACACACACTTACAAGAACTTATAGGCACTTACACGCACTTGCACAAGCGTACACGCACTTAGATGCACTTACACCCACTTACACACACTTACACGCACTTACACGCACTTACACGCACTTACACGCACTTACACGCACTTACATACACTAACACGCACTTCCACGCACTTATACGAAATTACACACACCTACACGCACTTACACGTACTTACACGTACTTACACACACTTACACACACTTACACCCACTTACACGTACTTATACGTACTTACATGCACTTACACGCACTTACACACACTTACACGCACTTACACACACTTACACAAATTTACACAAAATTACATCCACTAAACTGCACTCACACGCACTTACACGCACTTACACACACTTACACGCACTTACACGCACTTATATGCAGTTACATGCACTTACATGCACTTACACAAACTTAAACCGCACTTATACGCACTTACATACACTTACACATACTTACACGCACTTACACGCACTTACACGCACTTACACGAATTTACACGTACTTACACGTACTTACACATACTTACACGCACTTACTTGTACTTACACATTGTTTCATGTACTTACACGTACTTACATGCACTTACACGCACTTACACACACTTACACAAACTTACACGCACTTACACGTACTTACACGCACTTACACGTATTCACATATACTTACACGCACTTACACGCACTTATACATACTTACACGCACTTACACACACTTACACGCACTTATACGCACTTACACGCACTTTTAGCAATTACACACACTTACACGCACTTACACGAACTTACACGTACTTACACGCACTTACACTCACTTACACGAACTTAAACCGCACTTACACGCACTTACATGCTCTTACACGCACTCATGCACACTAACACGCACTTACACGCACTTACACATACTTACACGCACTTACACGCACTTATACGCACTTACACGCACTTACACACACTTAGACGCACTTACACGCACTTACACGCACTTATACGCACTTACACGCACTTACACACACTTAGACGCACTTACACGCACTTACACGCACTTATACGCACTTACACGCACTTTTAGCAATTACACACACTTACACGCACTTACACGAACTTACACGTACTTACACGCACTTACACTCACTTACACGAACTTAAACCGCACTTACACGCACTTACATGCTCTTACACGCACTCATGCACACTAACACGCACTTACACGCACTTACACATACTTACACGCACTTACACGCACTTACACGCACTTACACAAACATAAACTGCACTTATACGTACTTGCATAAACTTACACGCACTTAGACACACTTAGACGCACTTACACGCACTTACACGCACTTTCACGCACTTACCCGCACTTACACAAACTTACACGAACTTAAACCATACTTACACGTACTTACACACACTTACATGCACTTACACGTACTTATACGCACTTACACAAACTTACACGTACTTACACGCACTTATACATACTTACGCGCACTTACATGCACTTACACACACTTACATGCACTTACACACACTTGCACGCATTGACACAAAGTTACACATACTTACATGCACTTACACGCACTTACACGCACATACAAGCACTTACACGCACTTACACGCACTTACACAAACTTATACGCACCTTACACGCACTTACACGCACTTACAGGCACTTGCATGCACCTACACAAACGTACACGCACTAACACGTATTTACACAAACTTACACGTACTTACATGCATTTACACGCACTTACACACACTTACACGCACTTACACGCAATTATACGCACTTACATGCACTTACACACACTTACACGAACTTATACGCACTTACACGCACTTGCACGAACGTACACGCACTTAGACGCACTTACACCCACTTACACACACTTACATGCACTTAAATGCACTTACACGCACTTACACGCACTTACACGCACTAACACACACTTCCATGCACTTACACGAAATTACACATACCTACACGCACTTACACGTACTTACACGCACTTATACACACTTACACGCACTTAAATGCACTTACACATACTTATACGTACTTACGCGCACTTACACGCACTTATACACACTTACACGCACTGACATGCACTTACACGAACTTACATGAAATTACACGCACTAAAGCCACACTTACACGCACTTACACGCACTTACACGCACTTACATACACTTACACGCACTTACATGAACGTAAACCGTACTTACATGTACTTATACACACTTACACGCACTTATACGTACTTATACGCACACTTACACGTACTTACACGTACTTATTCAAACTTACACAAACTTACACACACTTACACGCACATACATGAACTTACACGCACTTAAATCACACTTGCACGTACTTACATGCACTTATATGCACTAACACGCACTTACACGTACTTACACGCACTTACACGCACTTACACACACTTACACGCACTTACACGTACTTACATGCACTTACACGCACTTACACGCACTTACACACACTTACACACACTTACATGTACTTACACACACTTACACGAATTTACACAAAATTACATCCACTAAACTGTACTCACACGTACTTACATGCACTTACACACACTTACACGCACTTATACGTACTTATATGCAGTTACATGCACTTACACACACTTACACAAACTTAATCCGCACTTATACGCACTTACACACACTTACACATACTTACACGCACTTACACGCACTTACACGCACTTACACAAATTAACACGTACTTACACGTACTTACACGTACTTACACGCACTTACTTGCACTTACATGTTTTTTCATGTACTTACACGTACTTACATGCACTTACACGTACTCACACACACTTACACAAACTTACACACACTTACATGCACTTACACGCACTTACACGCATTTACACTTACTTACTCGCACTTACACGCACTTATACATACTTACACGCACTTACACACACTAAAACGTACTTATACGTACTTACACGCACTTTTAGCACTTACACACACTTACACGCACTTGCACGAACTTACACGTACTTACACGAACTTACACTCACTTACACGAACTTAAACCGCACTTACACGTACTTACATGCACTTACATGCTCTTACACGCACTCACGCGCACTAACATGCACTTAGACGCACTTACACATACGTACTTATACGCACTTACACGTACTTACACGTACTTACACGCACTTACACATACTTATACACACTTACACACACTTACACGCACTTAGACGCATGTATACGCACTTACATGCACTTACACGTACTTACACGCACTTACACGCACCTACATACACCTACACGCACTTACACGTACTTACACGCACTTACACGCACTTACACACACTTTTACATACATACATGCACTAAAATACACTCTTACATGCACTTGTACACACTTACACGTTCTTACACGCACTTATACGCACTTACACGTTCTTACATGCACTTACACGCACTTTCACGTACTTACACGCACTTACATGCACTTACACACACTTACACAAAACAACACCCACTTAAACTGCACTTACACGCACTTATATGCACTTACACGCACTTACACATACTTACACGCACTTACACGCACTTACCTGCACTTATACGAACTTAAACTGCACTTACACGCACTTACACACACTTATACAAACTGAAACTGTACTTACACACACTTACATGCACTTACACGCTCTTACACGCACTCACACGCACTAACACGTACTTACACGCATTTACACGCACTTACACACACTTACATGCACTTACACATACTTACACGTACGTACATGCACTTACACGTACTCACACGCACTTACACATACTTACACACACTTACACGCACTTACACGTACTTACACGCACTTATACGCACTTACATACACTTACATGCACTTATACGAACTTATATTCACTTACACAAACTAACACGTACTTACACGCACTTACACACACTTACACACACTTACACTCATACTTGCACTTACACGTACTTACACGTACTTACACGCACTTACACGCACTTACACGCACTTACACACACTTACACGCACTTACATGTACTTACAGAAACTTACATTCACTTACACAAACTTACACATACTTACACACACTTACACGCACTTACACGTACTTACACGCACTTACACGCACTTACAGGCACTTACACGCACTTATACACACTTACACGCACTTACACACACTTACACGTACTTACATGCACTTAAACACACTTACACGTACTTACACGGACTGATACGCACTTACATGCACTTACACGTACCTATACATACTTACATGCACTTAAATGCACTTACACTTACGTACACGCACTTACACATACTTACACGCACTTACACGCACTTACATGCACTTACACACACTTACACGAACTTACACGCACTTACACGCACTTGCACGACGTACACGCACTTAGACGTACTTACGCCCACTTACACATACTTACACGCACATACACGCAATTCACATACTTACACGCACTTACACGCACTAACACGCACTTCCACGTACTTACACAAAATTACACACACCTACACGCACTTACACGCACTTACACGCACTTATACACACTTACACGCACTTATACACACTTACACGTACTTATACATACTAACACGCACTTCCACACACTTACACACACTTACACGCACTTACATGCACTTACACGAACTTACACAAAATTACACGTACTTAAACCACACTTACATTTACTTACACGCACTTACACGCACTTACGTACACTTACACGCACTTACATGAACGTTAACCATACTTACACATACTTATACACACTTGCACGCACTTACACGTACTTACACACACTTATACGCACTTACACGTACTTACACGTACTTACTCGCACTTACACAAGCTTACACGTACTTACACACACTTACACAAACATACACGCACTTCAACCACACTTACACGCACTTGTACGCAATTACATGCACTTATATGCACTAACATGTACTTACACGCACTTACACGCACTTACACGCACTTACACAAACTTACACGTACTTACACGCACTTACATGCACTTACACGCACTTACACGCACTTACACGCACGTACACATACTTACATACACTTATACGCACTTACACACACTTTCACGAATTTACACAAAATTATATCTACTTAACTGCACTCACACGCACTTACACGCACTTACATACACTTACACACACTTGTACGTACTTATACGCAGTTACATGCACTTACACGCACTTACACAAACTTAAACCGCACTTATACGCACTTACACACACTTAGACATACTTACACGCACTTACACACACTTTCACGCACTTACACAAACTTACACGTACTTACACGTACTTACACGTACTTACACGTACTTACTTGCACTTACACATACTTTCATGTACTTACACGTACTTACATGCACTTACATGCACTTACACACACTTACACAAACGTACACGCACTTACACGCACTTACACACACTTACACGCATTAACACATACTTAGACGCACTTACACGCACTTGTACATACTTACTAGCACTTACACGCACATACATGCACTTATATGCACTTACACACACATTTAGCACTTACACACACTTACACGCACTTACACGAACTGACACGTACTTACACGCACTTACACACACATTTAGCACTTACACACACTTACACGCACTTACACGAACTGACACGTACTTACACGCACTTACACTCACTTGCACGAACGTAAACCGCACTTACACGCACTTACATGCACTTACATGCTCTTACACGCACTCACGCGTAGTAACACGCACTTAGACGCACTTACACATACTTAAACGTACTTATACACACTTACACGCACTTACACATACTTACACGCACTTACACGCACTTATACGCACTTAGACGCATGTATACGCACTTACATGTACTTACACGTACTTACACGCACTTACACATACCTACACACACCTACACGCACTTACACGCACTTACATGCACTTACACACACTTACATGCACTTACATGCACTTACATGCACTTACACGCACTTATACGCACTTAGACGCATGTATACGCACTTACATGTACTTACACGTACTTACACGCACTTACACATACCTACACACACCTACACGCACTTACACGCACTTACATGCACTTACACACACTTATACGCACTTGAACGCACTTACGCGCACTTACACATACTTACACACACTTACACATACTTACACATACTTACACGCACTTACACGTACTTACACGTACTTACACGCACGTACACGTACTTATACGCACTTATATGCACTTACACACACCTACACGCAATTAAACACACTTACACGCACTTACACAAAATTACACCCACTTAAACTGTACTCACACGCACTTACACGCACTTACATGCACTTACACGCACTTACACGCATTTACACGCAGTTACACAAACTTACACGCACGTATACACACTTACACGCACTTACACGCACTTACACGTACTGATACGCACTTACACGTACTTACACGCATTTACACACACTTATACATACTTACACGCACTCACACGCACTCACATGCACTTATACGCACTTATACGTATTTACACGCACTTACACGCACTTACACGCACTCAAAGGCACTTACATGCACTTACACATACTTACACGCACTTACACGCACTTACACGCACTTACACGCACTTACACACACTTATATGCACTTACACGCACTTACATGGCCCTATGCACACTTGCATGCACTTATACGCACTTACACACACTTACACGCACTTATACACTTTTACACACACTTACATGCACTTACACGCACTTGTATGCACTTACATGCTTTTACACGCACTAACACGCACTTACATGCACTTACACGCACTTATACGCACTTACATGTACTTATACATACACGCACGTACACACATTTACACATACTTATACACACTTGCACGCACATACACGAACGTACATACACTTAAACCATACTTACACGCACGTACATGCATTTATACGCACTTACACGCACTTACATACACTTACACGCACTGACAAGCACTTACATGCACCTACACACACCTACACGCACTTGCACACACTTACACACACTTACACACACTTACATGCACTTACACATACTTACAGACACTTACACGCACTTACATGTACTTACACGGACTTACACACACTTACACGTACTTATACGCACTTATACACACTTACACGAGCTTGCACGAAATTACATCCACTTAAACTGCACTTACACGCACATACACGTACTTAGACGCACTTACACGCACTTACATGCACTTACACGCACTAACACGCCCTTACACAAACTTAAACCGTACTTACACGCACTTACACACACTTACATGCACTTATACGTACTTAACACACACTTACACGCACTTACACAAACTTACACGTACTTACACGTACGTACACGCTCTTACACGCACTTACACGCACTTCCAAGCACTTACACGCACTTACACGTACTTACACGTACTTACACGCACTTACTTGTAGTTACTCGACTTACACCCACTTAAACGCACTTTCAGGCACTTACACACACTTTCACGTGCTTACATGCATTTACACGTACTTACACACACTTACTTGCACTTCCACGTACTTACACGTACTTACACGTACTTACACGCACTTACATGCACTTACACGCACTTACACGTACTTACACAAACTTCAACTGCACTTACACACACTTACACGCACTTACACCTACTTGTACGCACTTACACACACTTTTAGCACTTACACGCACTTACACGCATTTACACGAACTTACATGTACTTACACGTACTTACACTCACTTACAGAAACGTAAACCGCACTTACACAAACTTGCATGCACTTACATGCTCTTACACACACACACACACACACACTAACACGCACTTGCATGCACTCACACACACTTACACGTACTTACACGCACTTACATGCACTTACATGCACTTACACACACTTACATGCACTTACACGCACTTACACGTACTTACACATACTTAGACATACTTACACACCCTTATACGAACTTACATTCACTTACACAAACTTACCCATACTTACTGCATTTACACGCACCTACACGCACTTACATGTACTTACACGCACTTACACGCACTTACACACACTTACATGCACTTACACGCACTTACACGCACTTATACGCACTTACATGCACTTACACACACTTACACGTACGTACATACACTTACACGCACTTACACGAACTTACATTCACTTACATAAACTTACAATAACTTACACACACTTACACACACTTGCTCGCACTTACACGCATGTATATACACTTACACGTACTTACATGTACTTACACGCACTTATACGTACTTAGATGCACTTACACGCACATACACGCACTTACACACACTTACACACACTTACACATACTTACACGCACTTACATGCACTTACAAGAACTTACACGCACTTATACCAACTTACACGTACTTACACACACTTACACGCACTTACACATACGGACACGCAGTTACACGCACTTACACATACTTACACGTCCTTACATTTACATAAACGCACTTTCTTATACTTACACACACTTACACACACTTATACGCACTTACACGTACTTACATGTACTTACACACACTTACACATACTTACACGAACTTAGACGCATTTACATGCACTTACACGCACTTACACCCACTTACACGTACTTACACGCACTTACATGCTCTTACACGCACTTACATGCACTAATACATACTTACATGTACTAACACACACTCAAACGCACATACACGCACTTACATGCACTTACAGGCACTTACACACACTTACACATACTTACACACACTTACACGCACTTACATGCACTTATACGCACTGACATGCACTTACACGCACTTTTACGTACTTACATGCACTTACACGCACTTATATGCACTTAGACGCACTTACATGCACTTACACGTACTTACACGCACTTACACATACTTATAAGCTTTCACACACACGTATACGCACACTAACACACACTTACACGCACTTACATGGACTTACACGTACTTACACACACTTACACGCACTTACACGCACTTACACGTACTTATATGTACTTATACACACTTATACGCACTTACACGCATTTACACAAACTTACACGCACTTAAACCACACTTACACGCACTTACACGCACTTACACGCACTTACACGCACTTACATGCAATTACACGTACTTACACGCACTTGGACGCACATACACGTACTTACACCCACTTACATGCACTTACACGCACTTACACGCACTTACACACACTTAAACGCACTTACACGCACCTACACGCACCTACACGCACCTACACGCACTTACACACACTTACACGCACTTACACGCACTTACACCATCCGTGGACAGCAGCGCCTCCGCCCCGACATGGAGATCCCAGATCAGATGCCCGCGGAGCGGCCTGTTCGAGCCAGCACGGAGGCAGCAGCGGAGGCGCCGGAGCGTGCGGATTGGATCACGGAGCGGCGCGCTCTTGGAGGGTTGGCGGACCCGGAGCAGGTTTTCACCCAGCAGGAGTGGCAGGTGGAGTGGCATTGTCGGCGNCTTACACGCACTTACACGCACTTACACCATCCGTGGACAGCAGCGCCTCCGCCCCGACATGGAGATCCCAGATCAGATGCCCGCGGAGCGGCCTGTTCGAGCCAGCACGGAGGCAGCAGCGGAGGCGCTGGAGCGTGCGGATTGGATCGCGGAGCGGCGCGCTCTTTGAGGGTTGGCGGACCCGGAGCAGGTTTTCACCCCGCAGGAGTGGCAGGTGGAGTGGCGTCGTCGGCGTCAGCTGCGGGAGTCCCGGCAGGCGGCTCGTGCGTCCCAGCGGCACCGCTATCATGCGGCGCGCCACGAGCGTGTCTCTTTGGCCCGCGCTGCGTTCGCGCCCACTGGAGCAGCTGCGGGCCTTGCCCCGCCGTCGCCGCCTTCTCAGTAGGAGGTGGCCTCAGCAGGAGGGCACCACGCCCAGGTGCAGCCTCAGCGGCCCCTGGCTCTTCCGCCGCCACCCTCCGAGGTGGCGGAGGCGCCTTTGACCGAGTTGCAGCGGCAGCAGCAGCAGCAGCATGAGTAACAGCAGCGCTTGCGCCCACAGTGTCACCTCGGGCACAGGAGCAGCTCCAGCAACGGCAGTAGCGGCAGCCACGGCAGCCCCAGCAGCGGCCGTAGCCCACGCAGCAGCAGCACTCCGGCACGACCCGCTGCGGTGGCCGCAGCACCCTCGCTCGCCTGGCCCGCAGCAGCAGCAGCAGCAGCAGCAGCAGCAGTTTCTGCCAGGGCCGCAGCGGCACAGTGTCCAGCGGCAGCAGCAGGAGGCAGACCCAGTCGTGCATCAGCGTCAGCCCCAACAGCAACAGCCCGCCCTTGATGAGGGCCTCGCGAGGGCAGCCGCAGAGGAGGAGGACAGCCGATGGGAGCGCTTGTGGCACTGGGCTGAGGGACAGGACTGGGACCAGCTCTTCGGAGTCGCTGTTCTGCCGCCCTTCGTCTTCTCGCGTATTCCTTTTGGAGCTGTGGATGCGGTCCGAGCAGCTATGCGCATCCCCCTCGCTCGCTGTGCGGTTCGCCCTCGGGATGTTGCAGGCCCGCTCCTCCTTTTGGCGCTTCCCAGCCTCATCCTTCACGTGCAGCCATAGCATCGCCTGGGTTCCGATGCAGATTGGGTCCGCTATCTGGTTTCACGCTTTGAGACGGGCGATTGGCAGGCATTGTGGAGCGAGGCGGTTCTGCACATGCGCATGGCTGGGCGCCCACCTCCTCCACGCTCGTTGCGACACCACCGTGAGGGGGCAGGAGAGCAGCAGCTTCAGCGAGCTGTGACCAAGTTTTGCCGGGGCAACACGGCCCGCGCGGTGGATGCCCTCGACTCTTCCTCCTCTGTGGCTCCTCCGGGCCCTGCCGTCCTGGCGCAGCTTCAGGCCAAGCACCCAGCAACGTAGAAGCCGATCCCGGCCTGGGTGGCAGAGTCTGCTCGTCGTGCCCCAGCTGCGTTTCCGGACGCGGATGGTGTCCGGAGGGCCCTCTTGGACTGCAGTTGTGGGTCCGCCGCTGGGCCCTCTGGCCTTACCCTTGACCACCTTTGCCAGGCGGTGGTTGGCGATGAGCACCTCACCCGGCTCTT
>SZWC01026252.1:0-17971 GCA_023375785.1 Penium margaritaceum
CACACACACACACACACACACACACACACACACACACACACACACACACACACACACACACACAGGCACAAAGGCACATGTAAAAGTGCACATGCATTCTTTTAATGTGGTTCAAACGTAGCATCACCGCCTGTGGGATCTAAAAATCTTTTGTGCATCCTGGTCACCACAGTTTACGCAAGCATTGTTCAGGCAGAAGATTGGAGAAAGTTACTTTGCAAATGGAATGCTAATGGTTGAGTAATGTTTTGAACATGGACATGGTGTGACGAATTACAGTGCCAATCTCAAGCTCTCCAACAAACAAAACCGGATTCAAATTGGTCAATTCAGTGTAGCACCGAATCTTGGAATGTGAGGCACACAAACTCAGCCGCTAAGCAAGAATGCACTTGATGACCACATGCTGAGGCACTGATATGCATCAAGGACCCGTCAAGATGCCTTTTTGGATTTGCACTTCTCTGCACAGCTAGTGGCAATGCCCCCTGAGCTTTTGGGGTGAATTTTGGTAACTTTATTATGGGGTTCGGTAATGGGAATTGATGGGGTTCAAACCTTGTTCACAGGCATGCACTGGTTTTCTAGACAGTCCTTGAGTAACAGGTTTGCCTATCCAGTCACTCCAAGCCAGAAATTCGGAGAGGTCCCCACATAACGGCTTGTGCTACTCATGCGACCAAAGTTTGACCGAATGGAATTTGGGCCAAGTTTTAGCCGTATGCAGTCCCTGACTTTGTCCTCGAGTAACAACGTGCACTTCTGCCTTGTAGGAAGTCTTTATGGATGACCTCATGTAACAAAACATCCAGGAGAATTAAAACACTGAACACACCCCCAGCTCTGAGAGCTTGCATCTCCCTTGATACTCAACAGTTTCTTCCGATTCAACACTTGCTTGATTCAACAGCTTGTCCTTCTTCAGGAAGATGAATCCATAGTGCACTAAGCGGGCTATGAGCATCTAGTATGTTAACTAAAGTACTGTTCTTAGAGACAACTACCAAAATTGCCTCTGGGCATGCAAAGAAGCAACATACATAAGTTCTTCGGTTGTGCCTTCCATGCCTACTGATCCCTGATCTCTCCTACTCATCTTCGCATCCACCTTCAAGACCTTCATTGGATGTCCTATTGGTTTAGCACCTTAACTACAACATTGGCATGTCCCAGCTCAACCGTACATGTCCTCCTACATGGGCCTCATCCCATTATAGTACTCAAGCTCCCCTATGTGCGATATGTAGAAATTGCTTTACAGATGCTCCTTGACATTTTTATAGGGCCAAGAACTCAGAATTCAGATTTCCATGTAGAGTGCCAAAAATTGGTCGAGCTGTTTGTTGTCTCTCACAAACTCACTGTGACTACACCGAAGACAATCAAAGCTCCATATTTACTGGTACTACATTTCGGTAACCATTTGAGCATGTACAAGAAATACTGGACCTTGCAAGCCTAGCATCCAGTGCCTCCAATCCCCTTCAGCCTCCAAAAGATATCTTTCTTTTGTGATGGCTTTGAAATATTCCATCTTCAAGTCCATTTTTGGAGGTCCGATTCCTTTGTGGGTGCCTTCTTGATGGTCGTCAAGAAAATGGAAAACTCAGCAAAGGGAATAAATCTGATTTTAGTGCTCTCCTTACATCGCATTTACCCCTTTGAGGAAAGCCACAACTATATCTCTCCAGGGTATGGAATTTGGTGAGCTTGGTTTTGATGTTCCACTTGGATCCAATTACATTGGTGTATTTTGGCAGATTAACAATCCCCCATGTGTCTTCTTGGAAGTGGATGTGAGCTCCAAATCATTGAAGGCATCCCCCTGCTCTTCCTTGGGTCTTGCACGTGCCTCTTGTACGGTTTTTGGTCTACTGGAGCAGCAACCACGTAACACACTATGCCAATCTACAGCCCAATTCTTGCGTCTGAGGACTCACCTGTGTTTTGCTACCATCCACAATGGCGTGGTAGCTTGGGTGAGTTCATCTCATTGTTCTGTTGTTTATGTATTGATTCTGCCGACTCTTTTAGTTTTAGTGGGAATTATTCCAGAAGAGTACGCCCTAACATCGATTATTAATTTTCTACCAGATTTTTCTTCTGGATCTTCACCTCACCTCATCATTGCATTTGGACTTCTACGCTGGCTACTATGTCAAAAAAACATCGCCACACTCCAAAGAGGCTTCCGTGGTGTTGGTGTCCAATTCCTCCTTGTGATCAAGGAGAGAGAACCACTCCCCCACCTTGGGAGATTCAACCATTCTGATGCCACTATTCTTGCTGTGGCACCTTTCCTGGTCAAAATCGACATCATGGCTATTGAAGCTCTCCTATTCCTGCACGCCATGGAGCGGATAAACATTTTGTGCACTCTCATAGATGATGAAGAGGTACATATTTGCCCATAGTTCAAGCCCTTTGTTATACGATTGCACCGGTTGCACAACGGCGCCTTGCACCCAAGGTCAGCCGCGCCTTAGATCTTGCAGTGTGTTTACCCCTTTATTGCTCCGGCGTACTCCTAAGACGGTTAAGCACTTCACCTTTCTACTTTTTTACGTAAAAATGAAATTCTCTTTTTATGTATTTTATGAAAGTGATAAATCATCACAATCCTCTTGATGATGTTTTTAAGCAGCCGCACACGTGTGGAAAGACTCCAGAAAATCTGAAGAGCAGTGTGCATTCACATTGAACGCCTTATGTTGTACCCACCCAAAGATTTTAAGCTTGCACTTATTGTGCATTGCTGGAATTTCTGCCATCCCCACTACACCGTCAATGATGAAGCCACACATTAGTTCGCGTTTAGCCATCTCCTCCATAAATTCAGGTATTGAGTGATTCATGGGTTTGTGCCAGATCTCCAAGTCATCTCCTCCATTGGCATTGCACTCATATGATTTTACTGTGCTGTCTGCTATAGTGATCACCTTGGTCTCAACGACGTAGAGTCCCACCCTCACGTTCTGTCTCTAGCACTACCTCACTGCCAGTGACCTTATGCACTACTGTCTTCTTTCTCAGAAGGAGCACCTTGTACGCTTGATCCATCAAGCAGCTGGCGCTCAGACTGTCAGCCAGGTTGGGGATGCAACTCCTTCATGACGTTATTCACCCACATCCCTCCCAGCACAACTACCATGTCCATGTCTCCCTGGCTGGATGCAGATTCAACCTTGTCATTGGCAAACACCATGGGCCTTCTTGATTAGGTGAAACCCACATTCGCAGCCAAGTTATCTTCATTTGGTTTTATTGAGCTTACTCCCACGTTGTATCTTTTCTTGGGACCTTTTCTCCCTCTATGAACTCTTGGGCCCAGTGTCCCTCCTTATTGCATTTATGACCCACGCCTTTACTTGAGCTTCTCTTTCCACCACTGTTGTTGCCACTCCTCTTGCCCCTGATTCTACCACCATAAGTTTTGTTCACAAAGGCTGATGAGGAAAATGATGAAGCTTTGCCACCACTGCTGCGCTGCACCTCGTTGCAGATAAAATCTGTGACTGTACCATGTTTGAGTTGGTCTTTCTTCCATCCTCCAAGGGCAGTGATGAGTGGGATCAGTTACCGGGGAAGGCAATAAGGAGGGCCATAACCTGCAATTGCATCTGAAGACTGGATCTGCTGTGTTGAGGAAATGGTCTTCACCCTCATTGATTGGATCAGTTATCTGTAGTAGTCCAGGTAACAGGTACCACCCTGGAAGATGAAGCCATCTGGAAAAGAGAAGGTCACTCAGACCATTCAGACGTGGTACAAGTCTGCTTAGGGTCAGAGCCAGCACAAACTCCTCGGTTTTCAATTCAATTGCAGAGGCAAGTTCTTCAATGACACCGACACATTTTTTGATCAAATGGGTGTTTTGCACAAGCTCTCTGATCCCTAACATCCTTAGCAGAGCGGGGTTATGGAGCAGTAGAACCACGTGCTTACCGAGGGCGTGCAGAACATGATGGCTGAGGCTGCCTTCCATGACCATAGACAGAGGTTTTTGTCTGAGGCAACTCGATACTGCACTCAGTTCTAGAACCAAATCTTACACATTCTAGTCACAACTAAAGTGACACGTTTAAGCTCTTTTGCCATTTTTGGGCTGACCTGAGTCAGGCTTTGGTCAGGGGTGCGATGGCCAGTGTATGCTTTGCCCCTCCAACTCGGTCAGGAAAAATTGATCCCCCTGGTTGGATGTTTGTCATTCTCAGTGTTACACCTTGCTCTCATGCACATCGTATTTAGAATTTAGCTCTTCACTAGATCTTACAGTCTGGTTA
This sequence comes from Penium margaritaceum, assembly GCA_023375785.1. Taxonomy (NCBI): domain Eukaryota; kingdom Viridiplantae; phylum Streptophyta; class Zygnematophyceae; order Desmidiales; family Peniaceae; genus Penium; species Penium margaritaceum. The sequence continues at coordinate 4,284 of SZWC01026252.1, forward strand.
CACTCAGTTCTAGAACATTCCGTACAACCCCTTTTGCACAGACTGGACCATTCCGCTTCTGCTTTCTACCACCGCCTACTGAAGCAATGGTATTGTGTGCATGTTTTCTCCCCCAGCCTCACCCACTGCTCCTTCGGCCCCCGTCTTTCCCCCTCCTTCCTCTGATCTCCCCAATTCCTCCCTCATTCCTGTCCAATATCATAGCTGCTCCTTCCCACTCCCTCTCCCCTCAACCTTCCCCTCCTCCGCTTCTCTGGCCGTGATACCGTTCCCCATATTATCCCCTCCCGCCCTGTCCCTCCTTTGCTCCGTTCTCCTTTCCCTCGAGTTATGGTCAATCACCCTAAATTCATGCACTCAATGATTGGGGTATCAAAAAGTGTAATCCTATGTACTAACATTGTTTACAAATCATGAAGCTAGTGCCCAGATATACATTCATTGTATAAGTTGTTAGTTGTTACGGATTACATGTACTACGTACTAGTTTCTGTTAGACTTCCATTTTTACTTATATGTTCACTTCCCAATACACTTGTCAATTCACATTTTCGAGGGTGAGGTGATTGGTCATATATGTTTTCTTCCTCTTCTGCTCCTGTTGCCTCTGCCACCTCGTCCACCTCCCTGGCCACTCTCCCACCATCACAGAGGCTGTCCCTCCATCCCTCCCTTCCTGCCCTATTGTCCCATCCTTTTCACCTTCATCCTCTCCATGATTTTCCTGATTCACCTCCCTCTATACCTCTCGCCTTGACGCGCACACAATTCTCACCTCTCCATACACTGTCCCCTGTTTTGACCCTTCCTTGCTTTCCATTGAGGATGTCCCCAATACCCTCTGCTCTTGCCACTGATCTCCTCCATTCCTGGGCCTGCCCAACCTACATGTTGAGGCTTTTCTTTCTGCCCTGGTCTCCTAGCCTTCCCCCTCCCCTCCCCTCCCCTCCATAATAGGCCTCCTCAGATCAACATCCTTGCTCACAAGACTCTTCCTCTTCCTCCTTCTATATCCTTCTGGCCTTCCCCTTTTCCTCCCTCTCCCCATAGCTTTTCCCCCTTTGCTTTCCTGCTTCCTTTTTAACTTGTACCCCCATCCTCCCCTACCTCCCCTCCCTCTCCTCCCCTTCCCGCCTCCCGGCTCATGGGTCCTCAATCCTTTCACCCTTCAACCATCCGTCTTCATATATGCGAGACTATACTGCTTGGGCTCTTCCAGACACTCTCCCTTCTGTTCTCCTTCCTCCTGTTACTGCGTCACCCTACTACACGTCCTCCCCAGGCTTTTCTCAATTCCCTGTTCTGTCACCTCATCCAATCCTACCCTCTTTGCCCTTCCTGTCCCTCTCCTTCTCTCTTTATTTCGCCTACCCACATCCCATCCCTCCAGTCCCCCCTCCTCCTGCCTCACTTCCCCTTGCCTTTCCCCCTCCTGTGTCCTCTCCTGATCCCGTCCTAACACCCTATACATTGCCCCCCTCTTGGAATCGCATCTCCCGTCCTTGATCCTCTCCTCCCCTACCCATTCACATACCTCTATTGCCCTTGCCTTCCCGTCTTCAACCCTCTTCCCTCAGAAATCTGACCCCAGCTGAGGCTCTTGACATGTATGAGGACCAAAGGCTGGGAGTCGCCAAAGGCTACTCCCAGATTCCAAGAGCCAACTTAGGCAACACATACACACCTCATGGATATGAGGGTGCCAGAATGTGACAAAAATAGGTTGCTTGATGAAAATCATCTGGCAAATCATTGCATACAGGATGTTTCACAGGTTCTAACGCACTTTACGGAACTCAATTCGGAGTCCGTTTGAGTGAGATATGGATTTCCAAAGTTTGGAGATCATGGGTTGGGTTCAAGTGACGACGTGAGCAATTTGAGCTCAAAAGGCGGCAGGATTATTGGCCAGGACGGCTGAGAGCGGCCTTCAAGGAGAAAAGCCGTCTGGAAGACCTCCAAGATAATTCAAGGAAGGTGTAGACAATGATTGTTGGTCGTCCAAGTGGTGTGAGACATTATTCTCATGTGTGACAAGGTGACTGCCTCTCATCCCGGTAGGCTAGGAGAGTGTGCTAGAGGGTAGACCTTGGCAGAGTGTATCTCAGTAATCCCTAGGCCAAATGAGGCATACAAGAGCTTGTTAGAAAACTGTGAAAATTTAATTTATCACTCAAGAATCGATCAAAAAAATAGAGTTTTGTGCAAACCTACATTCGCTTCCGTAATTTCTCTTTGACCAACCTGCTACTCCCTCTCACAAACAGTTGGTCCTTCCTAGGCTGCTCTTAGTGAGCCTGATCACCTCCCTGAGGGCTGACCTAGTTTCCATCAGTGGTATCAGAGCTAGAACAAGGCTTTGCCTCATCCTTGAGGCATTCCTTGTACCCTGTTGTGTGAGAGAGTCGTTTGGGGGTTGAACGTTGCACTGCCATCGCGACATCCGCTTTTGTGGTGGCCGGCGTCAACATCGCGAAGTTCAAAGCCAAGAACTTCTTCAACTGGAGCAACAACATGAAGATGGTGCTGATGGAGAAAGGACTCTGGAGCCATGTGAGTGAGGAGGAACCAGCTCAGTCCTCTCTCTCACCTGGTGAGGCTCGTACCCACCGCGTGAAGCGTGACCGCGCCCTTGCCACCATCTACCTCTTCCTCGCTGAACGACAACAATTTCTCGTCCGTGGCATCCTCACGCCTAAGGAGGTTTGGAAGAAGTTTGAGTCCACTTATGCATCCAAGTCAATCCTCATGAACATGCAGCTGCGTTGTTGCTTTCACACTGTGAAGATGGATGAGTCCAGATCCATGATTGACTACATCAACATGGTGAAGTCTCTTGCCGACCAGCATTCTGCTATTGAGGACCCTGTCAAGGAACGTGTGCTCATGCTAACCATCCTCTCTGGCCTTCCTAGCAGCTACAATCCTCTCATTGTTGCCCTGGACCAGCGTGGCGACAAGCTCTCCCTCAACAATGTGGAGGAGAGCTTGCTGTTTGAAGAGGAGCGACGCAAGGGAGAGAAGGGCGGAAGCGGACTGGACGTCGCTCTCATCACCAACTCTAGTCCTGGGGGTGGTGCTACACCAACCAGGATCAAAGGCGGAGGAGGGAAGAAGAAGGGGAACTGCCACTACTTCAAGAAGCCTGGCCATTAGGCGCGAGAATGCCGAAAGAAGAAGGCGGACCTTGCGACGGGAGTGGGAGCGGGAAAGCAGTCCGACGCTTGCGCGAAAACACAGCAGATTGGGAGAGTGGATTCATGAAAACCATCCTGGTCTTGCATGTCTCCGACACCAACGCCTTATTCTGGATCATCGACTTGGGAGCCATGCGGCACATGACGTGTCACCGGGAGTGGTTCGTAGTCTACACCGCCATCGAGCCTCGTCGGGTATACATGGGGGAGAATCATGTGCAAATGGCGGTTAGGGAGGGTGAGATTGTGTTTTGTGCCTTCGTTGAGGATAAGCACGTGGAACATCGTGTGAAGGGAGTACTCCATGTTCCGGGGCTGGCAGCTAACCTCCTCTCTGCCTCATCTCTCATCCCCTAAGGCATGCATGTTTGCTTTGAGAATGGTGGCTGCACCATCTCTGCTCGTGCAGGCTGTGTGCTTGCAAAAGTGGATAAGGAGGATGGACTTTACCATCTCTATGTGGCATCAGAGAAGGAAGCAAACTCAATGTTGTCCGCGAGAGAGGGAAAACACGACATCGGCTTGTGGCACCGCCGGCTTGGTCACCTCGACTTTGGCGCAATCATCTCCATGCAGCAGATGGTCTGCGGCCCGGATCTCAAGGGGGTGAAGCAGCCTGGTGCATCGGCTTGTGAGAGTTGCATTGAAGGGAAGTAGGTACGCGCTCCATTCTCTGGGGAAGGGAAGGGGGCAGCTGAGCTTCTCTCACTTGTTCACTCTGATTTGTGTGGTCCCATGCCATCTCAGTCCTTGTCCGGCAAGCTGTACTTTGTCACATTTATTGATGACAAGTCAAGGAAGACGTGGGTATCCTTCCTGGCTGGAAAGGATGAGTGCGTTGATGTTTTCAAGGTGTGGATTGCTGCTGCACAGAATGAGAGTGGCAGGCGGTTGAAGGTGCTTCGCACCGACGATGGAGGAGAGTACCTCTCCAACAATTTTTGCAACTGCCTCAAGCGTCGTAGGATCAGGCACGAGGTCACCCCACCTGGAACACCGCAGCTGAACTGGGTGGCTTAATGCGTGAACGACATGCTCATGGAACGTGTTCACGGCATGCTCCAAGACGCGGAGTTGCCGCCAACCTTTTGGGCAGAAGCGGTCAACACTGCCGTGTACCTGAAAAACCGGAGTCCTACACGCGCCGTGCCGCTGATGACACCGGAGGAGGTGTGGACGGGACGTAAGCCAACAGTGACGCATCTGAAAGTATTTGGGTGTGGCGCATTCGTGCACATGTCTGATGGCAACCGCAACAAGCTGGATGTAAAAGTCGGTGAAGGCGGCCTTCCTCGGCTACGACACCATGGGATACCGCCTCTACAACCTCGCTGCTTGCAAGATCATCCGCATCCGTGACGTGGTCTTTCAAGAGGAACTGAAGGGCTGGACTTGGAGACCCATGTTTGCAGTTCCACTTGCTCCCGCACTCGTACCAGAAGTGGGAGAAGAGCCGGTAGCAGAAGAGGGCGGTGCGGAAGATGGCGGTGATAGCGGAACGACAAGGAGATGGAGGGCACTGAGAAGGAGAAGGAGCCAGTAGCGGAATCTGATGAGGAGGATCAGCAAAGCAATGCACGGCAGCTGCCACAGAGGTCTTCACGCCACAACCATGGTGCAAATGGTCCTGTGGAGCCACTGAGGCGATCCGAGTGCCTCGCAAGCAAACAAAGGCCGCTGGAGGAGCTCATGAACTTGTGCACCATTCCACCGCCAACAGAGTCATTTGACCTTGAGCTTCTCTTCCTCACCATCATTCGCTCAAGCCATGCACAGCGCCAAGGTGGCAGATTGGCGTGCCGCAACAGACAAGGAGTATGGTGCGCTCATGAAGAACGGCACCTGGACTCTCGAGGAAGCTCCACGTGGCAGCCGGGTGATCGGGTGCCGGTGGATCTTCAGGTGCAAGCATGGTGCGGATGGTAAGGCTCTCAGTACAAAGCACGGTTGGTTGCAAAGGGGTATGCACAGACTGAGGGTGTGGATTACAATGAGACATTTGCACCTGTCGCAAAGTTCACATCCATCCAAGCAATCCTTGCTCTTGCTGCTGCTATGGACTGGGAGGTGCATCAAATGGATGTGACGTGTGGCTTTGTGAATGGTGACCTCGAGGAGGATGTGTACATGGAGCAGCCGGAGGGGTATGTGGTGGAAAGAAAGGAGGATTTGGTGTGGAAGCTTGTGAAGGCTCTTTACGGCCTGAAGCAAGCACCGCGAGCATGGACCACAAGATGGATGAGCTGCTGGCTGGGCTTGGTTTTGTGCACAGTGAAGCTGACCATGCAGTCTGTGGACGCGTGCAAGAGGCTAGCCAGGTCATCATCTTGCTCTATGTTGATGATCTGCTCATTGCATCTGACTCCAAGTCTCTTTTGGATGATGTGAAGCAGTCCCTTGCTGCCAGGTTCGACATGAAAGACATGGGAGAACTTAGCTACTACTTTGGCCTTTAGGTCAAGCGCAACCAGCAGCAACTCACTTTGGAGTTGTCGCAAAGCACGTACGTGAGTGACATCATCAAGCGCTTCAACATGGCAGGAGCGCTCAAGGCTGCAACACCACTTGAAGTGGGAGCAAAGCTGAGCATGATGCAAACTCCCCACGGCATGCAAGAGAGCAGCCGCATGGAAGCAGTGCCGTACCAAGCTGCAGTTGGGAGCCTCATGTATGCAGCAGTCGGCACGTGCCTCGACGTCAGCCAAGCAGTGGGAGTGCTTAGATAGTTTTGCGTGAATCCGAACATGCCGCATTGGGAGGCAAGTAAAAGTGCGTGTTCCGCTACCTTGACAGTAGCAGCAGCCTTTGCCTCACCTTCAACGGCAACAACAGCCCCATCCTCATCGGCTACAGTGATGTAGATTGGGGGGGTGACCTGGACACAAGGAGGTCGACCAGTGGGTTCGTGTTTGTGCTCGGGGGATGTGCAATCGGTTGGAGGAGCAAGAAGCAAGAGTGTGTTGCCCTCTCCTCAATCGAAGCTGAGTACATCACCCTGAGTGAAGCAGCAAAAGAAGCAGTGTGGCTTCGTGAGCTGCTAGCAAGCCTTGGGCATCAGCAGATCACAGTGACCACCATCTACTGTGACAACATGAGCGCCATTGCTCTGACCAAGAATGCAGAGTTTCACGCCCGCACCAAGGACATCGACTTGCCGTACCACTTCATCTGCAAGCTCGTGGCAAAGCAGGTGGTGCAGATCAAGTTCTGCCCTTCAAGCATGATGCTAGCAGAATTCCTGACCAAGCCACTGGCAGCGCACCATTTTCAGCAGCTGAGGGGACAGTGCGGACTTGTGTGATTTTTATCTTCGCAAAGGAGGAGAATGGTGGATACGAGGTTGCCAGAAAGTGACAAAAATAGGTTGCTTGATGAGAATCATCTGGCATAAAAGTTGCATAGAGGATGTTTCACAGGTTCTAACACACTTTACGGAACTCAATTCTGAGTCCGTTTGAGTGAGATTTGGATTTCCAAAGTTTGGAGATCATGGGTCGGGTTCAAGTGACGACCTGGGAATTTTGAGCTCAAAAGGCGGCAGGATTATTGGCCAGGACGGCTGAGAGGGGCCTTCAAGGAGAAAAGCCGGCTGGAAGACCTCCAAGATACTTCAAGGAAGGTGTAGACCACGATTTTTGATCGTCCAAGTAGTGTGAGACCTAATTCTCATGTATGACAAGGTGACTGCCGCTCATCCTTTTAGGCTAGGAGAGTGTGCTAGAGGGTAGACTTCGACAAAGTGTATCTCAGTGCTCTCTAGGCCAAATGAGGCACATAAGGGCTTGTTAGAAAGTTGTGAAAATCTTATTTCTCACTCAAGATTTGATTCAGACATTCACATTCTCTGAAAACCTACATTTGCTTCTGTACTTTTTGTCTGTGCAACCTGCAACTCCCCCTCACAAACCATTGGTCCTGCCTAGGCAGCTCTTAGTGAGCCTGATCACCTCACTGAGGGCTGCCCCAGTTTCCATCAACACCTATGGGGAACTTCAGGACTATTCACGTGGTCATCTGTGTTGCAACACACATTCAGTAGGAGTGGTACAAAATGGGCTTCGATAAGTTGTTCCTAAATGGGCACCTAAAGAAGAGCAGTAAATGGTTCAGCCACTCGTGCCTCATCAATGGCTCATGTAATGTTTGTTGTTAACATGGTATCCTCAATGGCTTGCGTCAATCTTCCTATTGTTGAAATCAGCAGCTGACCAGGCAACCTCTAGATGGAAAGTCGTCCAAAAGACCAGGCAACCTCTAGATGCCTTGTGGACCAAGCTACCCCTTCTAGAAGGTGTGCCACCTTCTTGTACCTTCCACTAGCCTTCTGAAAACTTAAAAAGGACCTCTAGAAGTTGATCTAGCTTCCTGGCACCTATTATCCACCGCCCTTGAGGCAAGAAAGAACTTAATTGTGTGATGCTCGAACCCGGTCCCTTACTTCTAGACGTAGACACCATTGACCACTAAGCCACCTGAGCTTGTTGCCTAGTGTTCCTTTTTGGAGTCACTACTACCATCGTGAGGAGCACACCTCCAACATTCTCCCCTTTGCGCATCACCCATGGCGGCTGCCCATGCTTAACCTGCAGATCAAGAGGGTTTGACAAGACCAAGTTCCATGCAGGTAACATCATAGCTATCTTTGGGTTGCGCCTTCGTCATGGCATAAGCAAGCATGTGCTTTGTGCCACGGTGCATGAGCATCACATCACCTTGCGCAACAAGATCACATGCAAAGTGATGCCTGATCTCTACGTGCTTGGTCCTTTGGTGTAGCACAGGGTCATTTTTCAGGCTAATGGCGCTCATGTTATCAACCTCGAGTGTTGTTGGCTTCTTTTATAGCGCCCCAATCTCCTTGAGCAATCGCCACAGCCATAACACCTCCTTTACAGCTTCCACGAGTGCAACATACTCTGCCTCAGTGCTAGAAAGTGCCACACAGTCCTGCTTTCGGCTTGTCCAAGACACTACTGCACCTCCAAGCACAAAGACATAGCCCGATGTTGGCTTGCAGTCATCAACATCACCTGTCCAGTCAGTGCCAGAGTAGCCAACCAACTCAAGGGAGTCATTCTGGGCTATCCATCTAAACACAAGTCATGACTGTGTTATTGCCTTCACGTAGCAAAGGATTCTCTTGACCGCTTGCCATTGTAGCAGCCCCGGATCAGCAATATAGCGGCTTACTTGTCCCTCGGCAAAGGCAAGATCAGGTCGCCACCATGACCTACATTATGCTACCAACTACGGACTGGTACGGTACTCTAGCCATCTCCTCCTTTTTGTCCCCCGTTATTGGGGCCATGCTCGAGCTCAGCTCACATGCCGTTTTCATAGGTGTTCCAATGGGGTTGCACTCCTCCATGTTGTAGTAGCAGTGCACCTCCTACACATAGTTTTCTTGTCCCATCTCCAGCGTGCGTGCTTTGTGTTCCCTCTTGATGGTGATGCCTATGTAGCAGTCCACCTCGCCCATGTTTGCCATTTGAACGGGCCACCAAGCTGTTGCTTCAGGTTCCTCAACTCCCCCTCATCCGACGACACAAGAATGAGGTCATCCACGTAGACGACAACAATTTGATGGAGCCCTGGCTGCTTCTACATGTACACGCTATGATCCGCCTCGTAGTGCTTGAATTCAAGTTCATCCATGAAACTGTCCATCGTGAGTTACCACATGAGCGGAGCTTGCTTCAGTCCATAGAGCACCTTGGGAAGCCAAAAAACCTTCCCTTGCAGGACATCCACCCCCTCCAACACCTCCTTGTCCAGCTCGCCGTTGAGGAATGCAGTTTTCACGTCCATTTGGTGGATTTTGTAGTTGTGTACCGCTGCCACCGAGAGGATAGTATGGATGGAGGCAAACCTGGCCACTGGTGCGAAAGTTTTTTCATCTTGCTTCTCCTTTCTCTGAGAATATCCTTTTGTAACTAGTTACGCCTTGTACCGCTCTATGTTCCCCTCCTTTGTGAGCTCCTTCCGGAAGACCCACTTGGAGCCAATAAACTTCTTGCCCTCCAACCAATCAACCAGCTCCCAAGTGCCATTCTCCTCGTCCGAGCTGATCTCAAAATTCACTGCTCCGAGCCCCATCTTTCTGCTGCAACGCCTCCTTCATAGACTCAGAATCCTCTTGCGTAAAGAAGGCTTGTGCCCTTGTCAGCATCATACCTCCTGTTTCTTCTCCGCACATAACTGCTAGCCCGAGGTTATTGAGGCGGTTGATTTTGTTGCTGTCCCCTCTTTGGTGCCTTCTCATCCTCTCTTAGAGATCTTGGAGACACCGGCTGGCTCCCTGCCTCTTGGTTCAACTCCAGTTCTTCAAACTCCTCATCCAAATTAGCCGCAGTAAAATCTGCTGCTCGCCCATCCTCTGGAGAATGCTCTCTGCTTGGAGCTGCTGGGAGGACGTCACCCTCATTCACGTCCTCCGGTATCTTCCCCTCAATGAGTGGCATCCACTCCCCCCACTTGGAGAGACCTGCCTCCTTGTCTGTCCAATGGCCTCTCTTGTCCAACATGAAATCACGACTCCACACAACCTGCTGCCTCCTTGGGTCAAAGAGCCGCTACGCATTGCTTCGGCTCTCATACCCAAGAAAAATGCATCGGCGGGTATGCGGGTCTAGCTTCCTCTGCCCTTCATGTGCGTGAACCACTGCATGTGCAACACAACCAAACATGCGGAGGTGGCCCACTGTTAGCTTCCTCCCGCTCCACACCTCTTGTAACGTCTTCCACGCCTTGCTCTCCTTGTCCTTCAATAGCTTGGCCGGTGTAAGACTCATGATGTACGCCAATGTGCATGCTGCCTCTGTCCAATACCATTGTGCAAGCCCGGTGCCGCTCAACATGGACCTCACCATGTTAAGAATTGTGCAATTTACTCTATCTCTGACACCATTCTGTTGCGGGTAGTGTGGAGTTGTTTTCTGCTTCTCAATCCCCTTGCTCTTCATCCACCAAGGCAGTCCACATAATTATGGCCATTGCCACTTCAAAATGCCTTCACCTTCAACTCTGTTTGCCGCTCCTCATTTGCCCAAAACTCCTGCATGCATGCAAGAACCTCGCTCTTCTACTTCCAAAGGGAGAGTTTGCGGCTGTGATCGTCGATGAAGGTGGGGAAGTAGCAAGCTCCACCAATGGAGCTCCCAAGTGGTCTTCACACATCTTTGTCTACCATTACTAACTTTGCCAATGCACGCGTCCCCTTGGTCACGAATGGCTGCCGCGTTACTGCCAACAACACATAGCTCGAATACGGTCTCCTTGGTTGCATGAAGACACCTGATTTGGAGACCCCGCACCACCTCCCTCTTTGCCATTTCCTTCACCGTTGATGGAGAAATGTGGAAAAACTGGCAAAGCCAAGTCCCCTGAATCCTTCATTACACATTTTGCGGCATCGGAGCCTGTCCAGTTGCTGAGGATCTAGGCACGTAGCAGGTACAAGTCATCCTCCCTCTGAGTTTTTGTAATCACCTCGCCTTTGCCCTCCTTGCGGATGACGGCGTCCTTCTTTGTGAAGAGCACCTCAAGTCCCTTGTCAGTGAGGCAGCTGACAGAGAGCAAGTTTGCCCCAAAATTGAACATGTGGAGTACGTCATGGATTGTGCATGTGACAGATTCTATCTACCATTGACTCAATGCGGACATTTCCCTCATCGACGACCACCTTTGTTTTTCCATTGGCCGTCGTCATGTACCACTTTGATGCACTGTATGTGATGAATGCTGCTTTATTGCATTGTGTGTGACGACCTGATCTTAAGTCAAGGACAACAACTCCCACATCCTTCAAGTCAAAAGAGTTGTGCGCCATGAGGGCCTGCTTGTCCTTCTTCCCGCCCCACCGCGACCGGTCTGGTTTCTTATTGGGTCAGTTGCGCTTGCCGCAGTTGAAGCAAGCCCCCTTTTTTTTAACATTCTTGGTGCCGTGATTGGCACCCTTCGCAATTCTCTTGTAGACGTAGCTTATAGATGGAGTTGAGTTTCGACCATGCTTTTGTGCCCAGGGTGCATCCTTGGATGTGCCCATGTTGTGGCGGGCATAACTCGGACACAAGGAATGCCAAAGTGTTTTTGTTATGCTTCTTGTATGCCTCCTTCACTTCAGCCATTACAGTCTCTGGCGCAGTAGTCTCGTCATCGAGGAAGACCTCAAACTGCCACCTCCATAAGGCAAAGCTTGTCCCATCAAAATTGAAGACAGTGCAGTTGCTCTCTTGCTTTTCTATGGCCATGCCTTACTGCTGGACGTGTGAACACAAGCTAACTTGGAACCCCTTAAAGGCGTGGGCCCATAACGCTTTGGAGAGAAATTGACTGTGGAGACAACTGGTTCCAAGGATGGAACAAAAGTGGTCAGAGAGTGAAAATAGTTTTGGAATTTTACAGCCACTGATCTAAGCTTTCCATAACACCAAGGCATGTTAGATTTGAAGCTTCCTAGTACATTCCACGGCTTCTAGAGTGTCCCTTGCTAGGCTGTCCTTTTTCCCACCTAGGAAGGCAACCCTTCCTTCCTCTAGAAGATTCTGCCCCTTCCTAGGTTCCTCAGCTTGCTTCTAGTAGGTGGGAAGGTGTCCAGAAGACCAGGCAACCTCCAGATGCCTTGTGGACCAAGCTACCCATTCTAGAAGGTGTGCCACCTTCCTGGACCTTCCACTAGCCTTCTAGAATTTTAAAGAGGACCTATAGAAGTTGAGCTAGCTTCCTGGCACCTATTATCCACCTCCATTGAGGCAGGGCAGAAATTCATTGTGCTGAACTTGATCTTGGGCCCTTGCCTCCAGGGTAGACACCATTAACCACGAAGCTACCTGGGCTTGCTTTCTTGGTGTTCCTTTTCGGAGTCACTACTGCCATGGTGAGGAGCACTCCTCCAACAAGCCACGCTGCCATGTTCTTGGCCATACAAATAAAACATTCTCCGGCTCCGTGCTCGTCCAACTGTAGCAGTATGTCCACACCTTGGCTGACCACTTCTGGACTATTACCAATCGCTCCTCTCCCCTCTTTCCTACCTCCTCCCTGATGCTGCCGAGTTTTCATCTTGCCCTTTGTGTAGCACACAACTTAGAGTTGGACCCACTGGTGCATTCCATCTCCTGACCGCATCAAGCATGCCTACAGGGACCCATGACACAAACGAGTAGAAAATTGATGGAAGCACCTCCACCCCATATAGCCTCCCCCACTCCAGCCTCTCAGCCCTTTGTGACAGGAGCTCCAACCAGTGGCCGCTACTCTCCTCCTTAACCCCGCCACCTGCTGTATTCTAATGCTGCTGCTCTCATCCTCCTGCACCACCCTATTGGTTACCCCTTTCTCTTCTCTGATCGACCCCTGGATTCCCATCCATCTGCCCCAATCCTCCTCCCGACTGCTGCTGACACATTCCCCGGGTTCCACCGGTGGCCCCAACATTTTCCACTATCCCTCTGCCTGAGAGATGATCCCTCCCCACCCCTCCACTCGTTAACTTTCCTACCACTGCTGGGCCTCTACCACATATGCCCAGTCCAAGAACATCCCTCTGCTGTTACCGTCTACTGCCTTCGTTTGCCGTTTGGCCCTGTCATGGCCCTCAAGCCCATCTCCTGTCACTGCCAGCCGTATACACTCCCCCCTAGCAGACTTCGTGTGAACCTTTCCGTAAGCTCTATTCCACACCCCGAAGGTCCCCTGACCACACGTGCCTAGCCCGATTCATCGGGAGCCCTCTTGTCTCTAGCCCTGTCCGGTCCCCATGACCTGTATCAGCACCTTTCGGCCACCCAGAAACCTCAGCTTTGGCAGAAATCTCCGCCCTCTTCCTCTCCGCTGGAGTCAAAGGGAACAGCTGGCAAGGACACCGCCCCGCCGCCATGTCTACCACATACCCCTCGATGTTTTGGCTCTCAGTCCTATGGACAGGAAAACCCCTGTCCATGGCCCCGTCCAGCCATCCCTAGCATCTAGCAGGCATCCTCCTCCAGTAGTGCATCCCCCAGTCTGCCCCTCCCTCAGTCAATCTTCTTGTAATGCAGAATCTCCCTCCTCGCTCTGCTCCCTCTCTTGCTGGACTTTCTCACACCGGGCGTACTGGCCTTGCAATCAACATACATGACTCCCATCGTGTTGCTTGTCACTTGTGTATCCATTGCCGCTCCGTCTGCCATCTCTCTGCCCCCTGAACCTGCTCCAGATCTGCCGAGCCTGAGCCTAGTGCCCGTTGCTCAGCAAACCAATTCTGGCACACTCGGATGTCGTCGCTCTGGTTCCCGCTCCTGGTATGGCCAACTGGGTAATGTGTTGCCTCTATCGCTCCCATCACACGCTTCTGGATCCATTGCTCAAGCCACTTCAACGTTGTCGTCATGCACCAGCCCCTATGGCGGTAGCGCTAGTAGCCACTGATCTATCACTTTCTCTTGGTGACAAAGGCGCATTCCATCCATGGATACCACCATGGCAGGCCCCATTGAAGTGGGTTCATGCCAA
>SZWC01026255.1:9999-23770 GCA_023375785.1 Penium margaritaceum
TCCACGACGCGCCCAGAGCCGCCCACATTGCTCACGAGGACGGGTAGGTACCAGGGGTTGCTGCCGTCGACAACGGTGAAGGTGATGCCGCCGTGGCGCGGGCACCTGACGTGCGCGATGCGGACGGCGATCTCGCCGGCCGTCGGGGTGGTGGCCAGCATGCTCCAAGCGGAGGGCACGAGCGTGAACGTCTTCTGGTTGCCCGTGCAGCGGTTGCCCGAGCTGCACAGGTTGGCCACGGTCACGATTATCCTGGGGTTGCCGGGGCGGCAGACTTTGGTCTTGCTCGAGTCGCACCGAATCGCGTAGCACGAGCCGCATCCTTTGTTGTTCTGAAAGAGCGCGGGCGACGCGGATGCAGCGTAGATCCCGTAAGCGTCGCGGAAGCCGCACGCGCCGCTTCCGGTGACGGGCGACGAGTAGAAGTTGGCGATACCGCCGAAGGACGCGTTGGCCGCGGCAAGCTCTCTGGCGTGCGTCAGGACGGCTCGGCGGGCTCCGTCGAGCGTCCCGCCGCGGAGCCCTGGTGACCAGTAGCCATTTGCTGGAGCGAGTGTGAAAGCAGACGCCAGGGCAACGAGGAGCGACGCGAGCACAAGTCGACCGAGCTCCATTGTCCTCAGAAGCTTTGAAGATTAAAAAAAAAATTGTCTGGAGTCCTTGCGTGGGTGGAAGGGCTGCTGGTGGTTGTGATGGAAGCTTGAGATAGATTGTTGATGCAATTTTATACAGAGACCTCGGAGGTGAATGCGAACTTGGAAAACGCAGTGGTGCTTGAAGATGGGTGAACTCTCTGGTGGGAGTGATGGAGCTGCAACAATGAGCGAGGCTATTTGTGCTCAAGGTCGCCGTGCGCCCATGACGCGAGGACGACTTCACTGTTCGGATCAGCCCAGACTGCGCTTTGCGTCAACGGCGGCTAGATCTGCGCTTCGAGGCGTTATTGCAGCGCCTCGAGTCGCGATGGCAAGGCGTGCGGTGCGCAGGGCTCCGTCGGAACGCCGGCCGTGGCGGGAGGCGAGAACGGGTGAAATGGCATCACACGTTCTCGTGACATAAAGATTCCCCGGGTTCGCTCGTGTTTGACTGCATTGCTTCACCCCTGGCGTTTTCAGGCAAAATAATCATTGAGCATTCCACGGCCGGTTCATACCCAGTTCGTCTCGTTTTCCAGTGCAATTCCGATCAGGCGCGCGCCTGTTCCCTCCCTCGTCAGCGATACGTGCAAAGCAGGCTGAGAATTTCGCGGCAGGGGCCCGTTCGTACGGGCTCCGGAGCTGTAAATACGCGAGCCGCTCAGAATACGCGGCGCGCGGGCTATACGAAAGCACAATATTCTCCCAAGACAGGCCCCAGATGAAAAAGACCGGGCGGTTATATTATCTACCAGGGCCGACACGGAAACATGTGCATGTCGCCCTAAGACGAGGAAAAATTATTTGTGCGAGACGAGTGACGTTCTTTGTAATCCATATACCCGCGTTGAATTTACGGTTCGCGAAAGGGAATGAACGCCATTGAATTTCATATGTCGGGAAGATACAAAAAGATCTTCTGCCGGATACACAATGTCCATTTTTTTGTGCGCTAGGTGCCTTATTCCCGGGAATTATCCTATGTCGGTCACATAAGTTTCCCGCCATTTTCTTTTTGTACAATGATGAAACACCTTCTGTCACATGAATAGGACCCATAGCATCGACGTCTGCAATGGATATCCACCGATCGTTCGCTGAAGGGCCACTGCACAATCGTCCGCGCCAAATGAAGTTCACGGGAGGGGTGACCGCGTGCATTGATTTTTTCCAACCGCACCATTGGCAAGGAAGAACCTTCAGGTACAGAATTCCTCGTACAACGTTCCCTGAAAATGATGGATTATGTACTATTTTTTTACAACCATGCATACAATATTTAAGTAAATAAATGCAGATTTTAAACTTCGTTTTACTCATTATATACGGGCATGAACTTCTATTCAGTGAAATGCAATTACACAAGTGGTACTCGTACTAAACGATCGTTTCTTTTGTGTGGTGGTGTGCCAGACCTAGTCTAACACAGGATTTAGGGTTTAGGGTTTACGGTTGAGGACTGCACATAAACAGTGTTGGACTTCTCTCGATGTCATGCAATGATCCCCAACCACTGACACCAAGTGTGTTCGTTTGACAGAGCTGGTGTGTGGGACTGTTTTGGGGCAGAGTGGTCAAGGAGAATGTGCAGTTCTTGAGTGGTGGACTTTTCTCGATGACATCCAACGCTCCCCTCTGTGTGACACCAAGTGTGTTTTATTTATTGGGAGGGCTTTGGGGCACAGTGGTGAGGGAGAGAGTGCACTTCTTGAGTGGTGGAGTTTTTTCGATGAACTCCACTGCTCCCCTGGCATCAACACCAAATGTGTTACAATCACAGACCTAGTTTGTGGCAGGGTTTCGGGGCACAGTGGTGAGGGAGAGAGTGCACTTCTTGAGTGGTGGAGTTTTTTCGATGAACTCCACTGCTCCCCTGGCATCAACACCAAATGTGTTACAATCACAGACATAGTTTGTGGTAGGGTTTTGGGGCACAGTGGTGAGGGAGAGAGTGCACTTCTTGAGTGTTGGAGTTTTTTCGATGAACTCCACTGCTCCCCTGGCATCAACACCAAATGTGTTACAATCACAGACCTGGTTTGTGGCAGGGTTTTGGGGCACATTGGTGAGGGAGAGAGTGCACTTCTTGAGTGGTGGAGTTTTTTCGATGAACCCCACTGCTCCCCATCCATCAACACCACTGCTCCCCATCCCATTCAACCCTAGGGACTACTTAAGGTTACGGTTTCAACCTTCCCTGCCATTTCCACACTAAGTTGTTGCATTATGGATTCCCCATCTACAAAGGCGGCAATCATAGAGTGTGCTCCAGCACCCCCTCCTGCCTTCCTCTTCCCGTTTCTACTTGGTGCTGCAGCATTATGGCTTCTAGAGTACTACATCAAGTGGGGCTGTGCACAGTGTCAATCAGCACGCCATGCCTACTTCTACAAGCAGGCATACAACAAGGGCTACGCAGCTGGACGTCGCAAGGGGAAGAAGGAAGCAGCGCAAAATGATGCGACTAAGGGACGGAGGCTGACTGTGTGGGGACTTTTCTGCAAGAAAAAGTAGATGCAAATGGATGCATTCGAATGTTCACATTGTACTAGTTGTTATATGATCGAAACATGTGTCCTTCGTCCCCCTCCCCTCTCTATTCTACCACCCTGACCAGTTCCCCCCCCCCCCGATTGCTTCCTACCCCCTACCCCTAGGTGACAACACCTCCCACTGCCTCATCGGGCTCCTCATCATCGCTGTCGCCAATAACGACCATGTCCACATAGCGTGGCTGGTCATCACGGATTGACGCAGCCTGCTCAGCAGCATCGTCAGCCTGCTGTTCCCCTGCCGCATTCTCTGCTGCTACTGCCGTAGCTGCACGCTCAGCATGGGCGGCAGCTGCAGCCGCCGCTGGGGTTAGGGTCTCCGGGTTGGGGCAGCTCCTGCGAGTGTGACCCCGGAAGCCACAGTTGAGACAAATGCGGTTGGGGCGCTCTCTTGCCTAGCGTTCACGCCTTGCACTGCGCGGGCGACCTCGCCCACGTCGCAAGCCCTGGGGATTCCACCCCTCCACCGCGTACTACACAGTGTGCACGTTCACTCCTGGGATGATCCCGCTGTACGTAGACTGCCACGCTGCCAGGGTTAGACCCTGGTTGCAGAAAGCCTCCGTCTCCTGCCCACTAGACAGCAGCAGTGCGCACGCGTGGACGCAAGGCAGGCCGTACTCTTGGAAGTTGCCGCAGCTGCAGATCCACCGGCCACAGTCGACCGCGCGGGGTACGTCGCTGCGTGGGCCACGGACGGTGCCGATGAGGGAGGCTGAAAGGTTGACGACGTACTCCCGCGACCGCTGAATGTTACTTAGCAGTCGGCCGGCCGCCGCTGGTGTAAGGGGCCCTGGAGCAGAAGCAACAGACGTGCGGCGGGCTTGGAAGAGGCGTTGCGTGTACTTCCACAGGCTGGCGAAGCAAAAGACCGGGTAGGTCTTCCGTGCCTCGCGTAGACGCGCACTGAGGGAATCGGCTGCATTAGAGGTTGTGTGTCCTCCACGCGGCCGGGGGAAGTGTAGGCGGGACCACGTCTCCGGCGGGATACCCCCGACCCCGTTCTCGCCGAGCAGGTACCGAACAGCACCCGCGCTCACAGCCCGCAGTTGGTTCAGGGCACGTGTCCATTCTGCACCCGTGTGCGCGTGAGCTAGACGCCAGAACTCCTTTGCCGCCGCACGCCCAAACTTGCCCCGCACATTCTCGGACATGTGCCACGCACATGACGAGTGTGCTGCGACCGGCAGCTTGTTCGCCATCGCAACCTGGAGCCCACGTTTGCGATCGCTAATAACAACGGCTCCTGGTTCAGTGATGGTGGGGTATGCCGCTGCGACCAGCTCCACAAACCACGTCCAGTTCTCGGTGTCCTCTCCTGGCACCAACGCCCATGCGATTGGGAAAGAGTGGTCGTTGGCATCGAAAACCTGTGCAATCAACAGCACTTGCGAAAAGCCGTTGCGCAGGAAGGTGCCGTCCATGGTGACGATGCGGCGCGTGTGTGTGAAAGCCTCATGACATGCGCCAGGTGCACAGAACGCTCGCTTGAACCGTCTGTCTCTGTCTTCTTCAGCCAGGGCCAGCGCACCGGGATCAACGCGCAGGATCTGCAATAGACACAACACATGCAGTTAACGTTAGCGGAATGTATGGTGGTCACATCACACAAGAATAGCTCGAGTCTTACGCGTGGAAACAACATCTTACCTCTTCGCACAGAGTTGGGAACAGGGCCCATGACAGCGAGAGTTGTCCCATGACATCTTCCCTCGCAATCTTCCGAGCACGCCACACTGGTGGGTACCCCACAGACTCGCCTGTGAGTGAGAACAACACTGTTTGCAGAGTCAACACGCTGACTGTGATGTCTTCCACAAGGGTCGCGCGAACGTGCCTGAGGACCCAGCCCGCGGTGCGTGCAGGACTTCCACGTGACGCGGTCGGGTTGCACTTGTGGCCCGTCACAAAGTGTGTGACAGTAACGTTCCCGTAACGCCACTGGTATGATGCGCGGAGTCTCCAAGGACAGTCGTGCTGGCGCCAGTTCCCACAGCGAACGTGAATTTTGTCGGGTTCACTACGGACCCACGAAATAGGCATGCGGTTTGCAACCGCATAGTCCTCCACAGCAGCGCGACACCCGGACATATTGGCGAAAGCCATGCCTCCCGGGAAGACCTCGCCATCATACTCTGCTTCGAAACCAGGGTAGACGTCCTCTTCGTCAGATGAACCTGCGATTGTGCAATGGAATATGTCGTTCATGGCCAGAAGAGAAACGTCAAACATGGCGATAACATCGCATCAGTCTTTCATGTGCATACCAGCTTCAACGATGCGTGGGGGGCGTTGGGGGGGAGGGGATGGTGACCTCTCCGCAGCCGCACATCCTACTGATGGTTCATTGTGGGCGGCATCATTCATGGCACGAAGCAAGTTACGTGGATGCCCGGAACTGCGATGGACGACGGGTGCAACAGGTTGCAAGCGAGGAGCAGCGTGGCGAGCTTGAGAGGAACGGGTGACGTGGAGAGCGCGGTACACATTGTACGGCACGTGCTGCTGGGCATTAGCTCGGGCTTGCGAGTAAGACTCCATGATGGATACTGTGTGCTTGACGTGGTCACACGACATGCTTAAAACCACATTACTCACCGAGGTCCATTGCTGGTGGAGCCTGCAGTTGCATGGCCAGCTCCTGCGTCGCGAATTGCGCGACTCCATGTCTAGTACGTTGACACCCGACCTCAGGTTGCCAGGTGATGGTCTGGATGACTGGAGGTCTGTTCATCACCTACGATCAGGGACTTGGTCGTCACATGCTACAGGTGTTGATTTCGGGGAGACACTTCTGCCAAAGTGCGGGGGCCCGAGCACATTGAAACCCTAGGGTATCGGCCCAACCTTGAAACCGGTATCTGCTTTCTCATGGACAAAGTGCGTCGGTTACCCTGCACCTCGGACGATATGGTACCCGTTCGCAATCGCAATGGGTAGAATGACAAGCAGACACGTTTTCAGGTGACCCACACCGTACACATGCGGATATGTTCGCAAACCCACGTTTGAAAATACAACCGGGTATGACTTCAGTTTTCTCTCATAAAGAGAACCATGACCCCCGTACCACCCCTGCATATAGCGAAATTGGAAAGTGGCGGGTGCCAAACGGCGGAAAACGGAACCGACAATTTTGTCATGTACCAGGCGGGAACAGATGATCTCCAGGTGCCTGCAGATGGTGAAAAAAAATGTGAACGCATGCATTAGGAGCAAATTCTTCGCACGTAGGGCGTCGCGCATTCGACGCCCAGAACGCAGGTAGGTTAAGCAGAACGCCTGGAACTCAACCTGATGAGTGCCCGCTTCGAGAAAGGCATGGGGGCGCAGTAATTTCCCGTAAACAATATCGACATTGATTGTGGGTGGAATTCAACTTACCACCATTCTGGTAGAAGTAAAAAACTACACACCATCCTGAAACAATCTACCCAATCTACCCTATATTCTGATGATTTCCTGTTCACAACTCAACATGCACAGAACTATACCGAAATCCACCCTCAGATGGAGCTGGATCTTGGTTCAATCATTTCCACTCGGCAACCATCCACACCAATACGGTCTCAATCCTCCTTCCACATGATTCTTCTTGAATCAACGTTTGGGTTCGTCTTCCTTAAGAGAGGTTGCAATCAGTTCTACCATAGAGGAATTGTAAGGGTTTCACAAGTTAAAAATAGAAGAACAAGTGCAAACTTGAAAATTTCAACTTGTTAAATATGGAATTCATGGAAAGTGTACTTCGATAACACATGTGGAAACTGTTACACTGAATGCAATGTGGGTAGTTCATAAGGATGAGGTGTGTAGCACAATACAATTCAAGAAATTGGGGCAGTTGAATAATCTGTAATAAGTAGAAAGTGTACTTTGATGACGAAAGTCCAAAATCTCGAGCTCATACACGCAATGGCATGTAACATAACGATGCGTACTCGGGGTTTCGAGCGATGGAGGTGAGCAACGAATGCAAAAGCGCGTTTTGAGTGGTTCCTTCCAGAAAATTCAGTGGGGTTAGAGAACATGGAGGTGCGATTTTAATGCTGCTGCAAAGTCATCGAGAAGTCGACCAATTAGTATCCAAACATAGATGCACTTCGCAATACCTATGTCAATCCTTCTGGAAAGTGGTCAAACTTGGCAAAACCTTCTAGAAAGGAACACCATGGATCGTGCAGATGGCCAGAATGTCCTTGACCAATCGGTGCAAAGATCGTGAGGTTGACGTGTTGTGGGCCACGAATGTAATGTCAATTATTTTCGCATGCGAAGTTTAGGGGCCCGTGTACGTCGCGATGTGACATTAGCCCCCATTTTGCCACGACGTTCCAATGTAGTGCGAGACATAAGTAAGTACTGGCTAAAATATCTATCCATCCGATGATCCACACACCAAAAGTCGTCGTACGGCTCCCAACAGTTATGTGAAGCGCCATAGCCTTGCTACTTGACCAGATACTTCGTGAATTTTTCAGGACAATGTTGCATAATATCTTTGACGTTGTATCCGTGCCCCCGTCTGCTTTTACAAGAGGTGGCGGTGACGCGTCTTTGTCTGAGAAGTGCTCGTTGGGAACCTGTTAGAGTTTCAACTTGCTTTTGTGGAACACTATGTGTGCTATCTAGTAGTTTCAGTTTTGCCACAACAGGTGTTCCCATCTTCTCAATTGCATACGCCCCAACCACTTCGGCTTGAAACTGGCACGACTTTGGAAACCCGCTAGAATTGAGGAGGGTTTGTCTTAAACCTCATCCAAAGGAGCTTTAAAGGTTGTTGTTCATTTTGCAAAGGAATGCACGAATTTGACGGTTGGTAGCTTCACGGAAGTTAGTGTATGAGGCTTGCACGGAATTTGCAACGATTTTTAAAAGCATTTGATTGGTGTGCTGAGTTTGACCGTTCCTTCAAAAACTGGATCCAACTATGGTAACGAGTTAACACCTCTCATGAAAAATTGCTTCTGAACCGCCTATCTTTGTCGCTACTGATGAAGACACTGTGTTTTCGGACGCTAGTCTTGAGGAACAACGACACTATTCTCTCAGCGGTGACCGTCATTGTTTCCATGATGAAGTGTGACATCTTCGAGAACAGGTCAACCACCACGAGTCTTGCATCAAACCCTTCGAGTGTGGCGTGTGAACTCGTCACAAAGTCCACAGAGATGTGCGACAATGGTTCTTTATGCACTAAAAGAGGTTGAATCAAATGTGAGGCTTTTGTTCTTCTCAACATATGGCATTGACATGCGTTAAATGCCTTGTATTTTTTTACGGCGTCAGATTTCATCTCGTTCCACCGGTAATGTGCCATATTTTTTTTTAGAGTTTTTCCCTTGCCACAATCTCAACCTTGACACACGGCGTGGCACTCCTCTAACAACATTTGTTGGAGTTTGTACACGAGAGGCACGATGACTTGGCGAATAAATTGCCTTCGCAAGTAGGGGTGGCCAAACAACGAATTGTTGTTGTTGTACCCGCCAAGCTCCACGTAACCCTCTACGAATATAATCGCAATGTAAGGGTCTCATGCGGCAACAAGCATGTTGATCTTAATCATAAATCCCCGTTGCAACTTGGGACATCCGTCATATTTTTTGTTTACGGTCGGTACTTGATGCCGTAGCTGAGATTGAATTGGACCTGAGAAATTTCATCCATCATGTTTGTCCATGGCTCATGTTTGGCTGAATTTTTAGATAACTAAGTGTGTGGTAACCGGTGTTGACATTCCCTATAGCAACACCATGTTTAGAAGACGTGCACGACTGCCAGTATCTCTTTTTCATGCACCGTACGGTTGACCTCTGGTCCGTATCATTTTCTTGCCATATACATGATCGGTTTTCCACCACCTATCTTCGAGGAGAATGACTCCAATTTCTCGATTGCACGTGTTGATGACCATGATGTACTCCACCGTTTGATCTGAAAATTGCACGGCTCAAGTTCAGGTTAGAGCGTGTCTCAAAGAGTTGAACGTTGCTGGCTCATTATGTCCCGAAATCCACTTAGTGGTTTTACGAGTGAGACCAGAGAGACGCATGCACACTTGAGCATAATCAATTATGAAAGTATCCATGTTATTCAAAAATTGGTGGACGAATATCATTAATTTCTTTGGATCCATTGCGATCCATCCGTAGTCAATCACGTGTCCAAAAAATCCATCGAACGATGAAAAAATACTCTTAGAGAATTTTTGGTAGATTTATTCTCTTTTTTATATCTCAATTTTTTTTTGGAGATCTTCATTGTGCTCATTGGGGACGCAATTGTAAACCAAGATATCATCGACATAGACGATAGTAAAGTCGTCAAGGTAACAAGAAATAACGTTGTTTTTGGCCACCATATAGGTTTGTTCGTGAGTCCAAAGGCCCTGACCCTTAACTCAAAATGCCCATATCTGGTGTGGAAAATATTATTCTCGATGCCCTCACGAGATATGCAGATCTGATGATAGCCACTGCATACGTTGATTTTGGTGAAAATGCTTGCCCCATGAAGTTGGTCGAAAAGTTAATCTACTCGCAGAAGGTGGTAGCGATTCTTGATGGAAACATCGTTAAACAACCTGTAGTCCATGGACATATGCATCTTGCCAATTTCTTTTTCACAAAAAAACCAGTGTAGCATATGGTGACATGGATGGCCTCATGAACCACTGAGTGAACATCTTTTCCACCCGCCTTTTATGCCTTGTCAGCTTGTAGTCACTCATTTGATAGGTTCCTTTGAATTTTGGTTTGCTCCTCACATTCAGGTCTATTTGATGGTTGGTGCTTCGTTGTGGAGGTAGCACTCAAGGATATTTTGAGGAAACTCCCTTCAAACTCCTCGCCAACTGATACAAACTCCTCCAGAACGGCTGCAAACCTGCTGGATGTTTAGGACGATGAGGCTAAATTCTTGTGTGTCCTCTATTGCAATCTCCTTGACTTCCCTTCACTCCATGTGGAAAAGCCAGGCTTGTGCCTTGTGTTGCATGTATCCCTTAGCCACATCCAGCAATACCAATCACGTTCACCGTTTAAGGAAAATTGTAACTTCCTCTATAACTTTTCCCTAGTCCGCTTCCAGTAACCGTTACTGTTTCATAGGTCGCTCGAGCAGAGGCAACGGACATTTTCTACCATGAAGGCTAACGTAGTCTAAACTGTTGCTCCATTCCTCCTTTGGGTTGTGTGGATATAGGAAATTTCACCCGAACATGATTTTGTAGTTACTCATCGAGCAAGTTCTCCAAACTGTTATGTTGTGTACATCTCCGATTTGCAATCGGAGTGGTTCACAAATTTTACAGAATGGCAACCTTCCGTAGACAATTTTCCCTTCAAGCACCCCTGGTTTGGTGTGTAAACCTAGCTTTTGGACCATGTCGTTGCTTATAAACCTGTAGGAAGCTCATCCGTCTAGTAACACCGGTACCGTTTTGCGACTTTTACAACTCTATGGTTGCACTTGTAGCAGTATCGGCGGTTGACCATCCTCATATCTTGCGTCAAACATTGTGATATAAGGAACTCTTGTCTGTGCCATCGTGAGCTAGTAAGATGTGTGATTGGTCGGCACACAGTCCTCTAATCCTTCAGGAGCCTCTCATTCTTCTACCCCTTAACGTTTCCCCACTCCATGACTTCCCTCCCTTTCTGGCCTATTGATGCCAAGTTTGACAGTTGGGCAAGATGTGCCTAAACGTTTTACAATTCTGACACCACTGTTAATCTCATTGATTGACGGTGTCAACCTCTATTGGAGAAGAGTTTTCTGCTGACTGCGCGTTTCCGATGTTTTTGGTAGTGTTAGGGTCGCCANGTTGCACTTGTAGCAGTATCGGCGGTTGGCCATCCTCATATATCGCGTCAAACATTGTGATATCAGGAACTCTTGTCTGTGCCATCGTGAGCTAGTCAGATGTGTGATTGGTCGGCACACAGTCTTCTAATCCTTCAGGAGCCTCTCATTCCCCTACCCCTTAACGTTTCCCCACTCCATGACTTCCCTCCCTTTCTGGTCTATTGATGCCAAGTTTGACAGTTGGGCAAGATGTGCCTAAACGTTTTACAATTCTGACACCACTGTTAATCTCATTGATTGACGGTGTCAACCTCTATTGGAGAAGAGTTTTCTGTTGACTGCGAGTTTCCGATGTTGTTGGTAGTGTTAGGGTCGCCAACATTTGGATTCTCACATCTGAGCGTTACTATTGATATTTTTTATGCAAGTAGCTACTACAATCATTGAAAGGGATTCATCTTGGATGCCGAATATGACTATGGCTCACCAAATGTCG
This sequence comes from Penium margaritaceum, assembly GCA_023375785.1. Lineage (NCBI taxonomy): Eukaryota > Viridiplantae > Streptophyta > Zygnematophyceae > Desmidiales > Peniaceae > Penium > Penium margaritaceum. The sequence continues at coordinate 21,492 of SZWC01026255.1, forward strand.
CACTTGAGGCCACTGTTGTAGTAGAATCATTGCTCGTATGGGTTGTGGTCGTTGCCGGTGATGATTACAAGAAAACACCGTGTGTACTCCGTCATGTTGGAGTGCAGACGGAAGCATTGAAGCTTTTATTATGGGTCTAATTTTTCATTCATCTCTCCAAAGGATTTGAGGATGGAAAACGGAAATTCCAATCAAATCCTTAATGGAATCAAAGATTTGAGCCACGTCGAATTTATCTCATCGTGAGGTGAAATGCATGCGATTGACGATGTGAGAATGCCTGCTCTCGGCTGTTCGGCGTAAAAATCGTGGAGGTGGTATGCGGTGGGCCATGGATATAACAACAAAAATGCCCACACGTGGAGTTAAGGGACTTGTGTATGTCAGCAACATAAAGACTTCACAGATAGATGGTGAGCAAGCAGAAGTTGCGGAGACTTATAATGAGTAGTAAGTGTACTTGCGTGGCAAGATTCGGATTCACATGTATACTATAACGGAAACAAGAATCAGGCAAAATTGGGGTTTTTGGCGCTCGAGTCAAATAACACGCATGAAGTTGTGCCATGAAATGCTTCCTTGAGAAACTCTGCCTATAAAACAGCAGTTTTGAGAATATGGAGAGGCTTCTTCACAAAAGTCCAATGCTGTCAAGGAGTCAGTTGAGCAATATCAAAAGACCGACAAAATTTGATTTTCTATCAACACTTATGAGAAGTTGTCAAATATTGCATGACCTTCTGGAACAGAACACCACTTGTTGAAGCACTTGAGCAGAATTTCCAACGCCAAACGTCGCAAATCTTCAGAGGTTAATGAACAATGGGCTATAAATGTAAGAACATAAATGCCTAGCTACAGAGTTAAGGGATTTATGTACTTCAAGAAGCACAATGTATTATGCCTCCACTTTGGAAGTGACGATGTAAACCTGATTCGTGCTGCACCACAAGGTCACTGCACTTTCAAGGAAGAAGACATAGCTAGAAGTGGACTTCCTCCTGACCATGCCACTAGTGTAGTCGGCGTCAGTGTAGCTTACCAGCTACAAGGGGTCTGACTTCTCCTTTCTTTCTTCCTTAAAGTATGCATGATGCATTATCTGCAAGTACCAAAGGGTGCGCTTCACCTCCTTCCAGTGTAGTGGCCAAGGAATGGTCACGTACCTGCTCACTTGATCCACCTTGTAGGCCAAGTCCGGTTGAGTCGCCAACATGGCGTACATGAGGTTGCACACAGCATACTGGTAGGGTACCTCTGCCACGTCCTCTGTCAAGGTCGCACTCAGCTCAAAACTTTTCAAGACAAGACTGCCCACCTTTTTTCAGTCCTTTTTGCCGTACCGTTCCAACATCTCAACCACGCACATGGCCTGTCCCAGTTCAAACGTACAAGCTCACCGATTCCGTATGATGCTCATGCGGAGGTAGTAATCCAGCTCCCCCATGTATGTCATCTTGAATCTGTTGCTCAGCTGATCCTTGACATACTACAAAGGTGCCAGATCTGATGAACACAGGATCAAGTAATCGACGTAGACCGCAACAATATGATGGATTCCCTTGCTGCATTGCATGTACAGCTCTGATCTGACTCATAGCGTTTGAAGCCAAGACCTTTAATGTAGCCATCTGTTTATTGGTACCAGTATCTAGATGCTTATTTTAGCTTGAATAAGGCCTTCTGCACCTTGCAGACCTTGTCCTCCGGCACATCCGCCCCCTCTAACACCTCACGGTCAATCTCTTTTTTTTTCTTATACCGTTCAGAAATGCTGCCTCACATCCATTTGGTGGGTATCCACATCCTTCCTCATGGTACAAGCACCTCTTCCACATTTTTTGGCTTCGTTATGGCTTCTTTCATGCATTACGCCATGCCAACCTAGTGGCTGGTGCTTGCATCATGTCACATCCCTGTATTCTGTTGCCTCCGGATGCAACATGACAACCTTGGTGATTCCAGTTACTATTACTGTTGCCGACCTGCTGTAACATTGTTCTTGGCCACGTGCTCCTCCGTGTTAGCTGCTGCATCTTGCAATCCAGTGGCACCTGCACCTGCTGCATTTCCTGGTGTACTCCAGCAGCATTGCACTCCGAAAACCTGTCATTGACCTGCAAAACTGCCAGCTCCTCAACCACTCACCTACTTTGGAGAGTGTGTTGCATCGATGTTGTTCTTGCTGCCATAGTAGCTCTGCTTCTCATCAAACGTGAAATCATGGCTATTCGTAATGTCTTAATGCCATGGTTTAAGGAGATGGTATGCCTAAAGTG
>SZWC01026256.1:0-10446 GCA_023375785.1 Penium margaritaceum
CTTTCTCTTGCAAACACACATGCATATGCACATGCCCATCCATCCAGCTACCCACCCAATGCAAACACACTACGGCCCCCCTGCCTCTTTCTACGCCAATCATTTGCATGTAATGCCTTTCCAGTATCGGTCTTTCCATGCCTTGTAACTCTGGCTGTTTCCTCCTCATTTCGTCTTTGCAACAATAAACAATGGGAAAGCCAACCTTTATGTGCGAGGGAATTTTGGTGGCAGTCCTACTCCCCTTCGCCAATGTGCGCATGCAAAATATGAGTTCTCATGAGTTCCTTGCCTGTGGGAAAGGCAGGCCAACTTTTGTGCTCTGTGCTGATGATTTTCGGTCGACAGGATTATTCCACTGAATATTTCAGCCAAATATTTGGTCCTTCTTGGCAGGAAAAGGCCCCTTTTGTCTGACTATTGCAGATGGGGGGTGGATGGGGGGGGGGGGGGGGNTCTAGACCCCCACGTCTGAGTGGCACACCTGGCCCCAGAAAAAAAAAGGGGTCAGGACTTCAAAGTCCGGTCATTTTGGCCTCTGCATGTAATTGCCACTTAACGCCGAGCGGCAGTTTGTGAGAAGACGCGGTGAGAGTGCACTTGTGGTCCCGTCATCATTGCGAGGGAAGAACAACATGACAAAAGGTTCAGTCAGAGACGTGACAACTTCGATTTGTTGCCAACAATGAAGATGTTGCCACAACGAAGTCGCAGTCAATGCCTCCCATATTTGATATCATCACCGGCATGCCACAACTGCCGCTACGCCTCTTGTGCTGCATGCTGCAGCGTGACTTCTGCTGCACCTTTGCTGCTGCGCCTCTCCAGGAGGAGACATCCGATCGCAGTCTAAAGTCTAGGAAATGTTTTACTGTGGGGTGGGTGTCACAACTGGGAGACCTAAGCTTGCCCTCCGCACCTGATGAATTTGGTCTTCGGCCGAGTAAATCTTTCCAAGTGACTTGGCTGATTACATTCGGCCTCACAGGCCAAAAGTGGCCAAATTTATCAAGTTCGTTTGTGTGGATTAGAAAAAGACAAAATGTATGAAGGGAATCTGCTAAATCTTCTATTGTATGTTCAGTCATCTTTGTGCTAAAAACGCTATACTCATGACATAGGCTTCCGATATCTGACATAGGTGATGGATATGAGAGTGCCAGAAAGTGACAAAAATAGGTTGCTCGATAAAAATCATCTGGTATGACAGTTGCTTAGAGGATGTTTCACAGGTTCTAAAGCACTTTACGGAACTCAATTCGGAGTCCGTTTGAGTGAGATATGGATTTTCAAAGTTTGGAGATGATGAGTCGGGTTCAAGCGACGACCTGAGCACTTTGAGCTCAAAAGGCGGCAGGATTATTGGCCAGGACGGCTGAGAGCGGCCTTCAAGGAGAAAAGACGGCTGGAGGACGTCCAAGAGACTTAAAGGAAGGACCAGTCCACGATTATTAGCCATGTAGGCCATGCGAGACATAATTCTCTTGTGTGACAAGGTGACTGTCGCTCATCCCGTTAGGCTAGGAGTGTGCTAGAGGGTGAGCTTTGACAGAGTGGATCTCAATGCTCCCTTAGCCAAATGAGTCATATAAGGGCTTGTTAGAAAGCTGTGATGATGTACTTTCTCAATCAAGAGTCAATTCAGACATTCGCGTTCTCTGCAAACCTACATTCGCTTCCTTAATTTCTTTCTGTGCAACCTGCAACTCCCTCTCACAAACNGGTTGCTCGATAAAAATCATCTGGTATGACAGTTGCTTAGAGGATGTTTCACAGGTTCTAAAGCACTTTACGGAACTCAATTCGGAGTCCGTTTGAGTGAGATATGGATTTTCAAAGCTTGGAGATGATGAGTCGGGTTCAAGCGACGACCTGAGCACTTTGAGCTCAAAAGGCGGCAGAATTATTGGCCAGGACGGCTGAGAGCGGCCTTCAAGGAGAAAAGACGGCTGGAGGACGTCCAAGAGACTTCAAGGAAGGACCAGTCCACGATTATTAGCCATGCAGGCCATGCGAGACATAATTCTCTTGTGTGACAAGGTGACTGTCGCTCATCCCGCTAGGCTAGGAGTGTGCTAGAGGGTGAGCTTTGACAGAGTGGATCTCAATGCTCCCTTAGCCAAATGAGTCATATAAGGGCTTGTTAGAAAGCTGTGATGATGTACTTTCTCAATCAAGAGTCAATTCAGACATTCGCGTTCTCTGCAAACCTACATTCGCTTCCTTAATTTCTTTCTGTGCAACCTGCAACTCCCTCTCACAAACAGTTGGTCCTACCTAGGCGGCTCTTAGTGAGCCTGATCACCTCCCTGAGGGCTGCCCCAGTTTCCATCAATAGGCATCCACAAGCTGAAGTACACATCCATGCAAACTTTTGTACAGTTAATTCTACCCTCAAGTGTAAAATTCCGCTTCGCCACATAGTGTTTGACTCCCCTAGTAAGCTGTGGCTGAAGGGAGGGGAATAAGGTGAACGATTTACATTCCAATTTCTCGTGGAGGACTTTTGGATGGATTTGTTCACATGTGCTTAAATATCCAGAAGATCAGAAGCCACGAAGGTTTCAAAGTTAGGCATTATAGGGGAAATAGCCTGAAACAAAAACAAAAAAAACAAAAACCAACCAATGCACTGTGCCAAACGATGAATTTGATTTTCTTATGTGTGAAACGCTCCTCTGTTGTGCATTTTCATAGAAGTGGAAAGGACGGTCTGTTGAATTTGTATCAACCTGAAATGGTTATTTACTTTCATTTCCGTTACATATTGAAAATCTGAATGTACCTTGCCTGTAGATGAAACCTGTGGTTACGTCTTGTTGGCAACACGTAGGACATATTTGTTCAGCACTGACTACTTATGTCTCAGAAAAAATATCCTAAGAGATATCCATGGGGGTCATGGGCCCCTGCCGGCGGATGTCACACGACGTGCGGGGACTGGGCCAATTATTCGCGTCCACCATGCCATCTGAGACGAGTTGGCGGAGATTTGCCGGGAGCATTCTCTCCATGTGATGGTGGAGCCGGAGGGGCTACGGCCGGATGTCCTTGTGCTTGACTCGGCCCAGGGCACGGCGTGGGTGGTGGACGTCACCAGGGTGGACGTCCAGTCGGACAAGGTGAAGGAGGAGGGGCAGGCTCTTCCGACGGCGGAGGCCATGAAGGAGAAGCACTACAGGGCCGCCCTTGCGCAGCTGCTAGGGTACCGGCTGCGCACGGTGGCTTGGGAGACCTTCGGCGGTGTTGGCCTGGATTGTTGGCGCTTCATCCGTCGTTTGGCCGCGTTGTGCCTCGAGAGGGGTCGGGGCAGGTGCAGCGAGGCTGACCAGCCGGGGTGGTCGGTGCGGGCGGTGTCCTTGTTCACGCAGCATCCGTTGCTGGGATTCGGCAGCAGTGTCATGTGCTCCGCAACTTTGGCTTGTGGCTTGAGGGACTCGACCCGGCGTTGGGCAGTGTCACGCCTGTTGAGCTGCCGCGGCCATGGCCCCTTGGCCCTGTTACGCTGTCTGACCTCTGCTACACTGTGCGGTTGGACGGCGAGAAGAGTCTCCTTAGTCCTTGACGCTTCTTCCCTTTTCCTCTCCTCTTTCTTGTGCCGTGGGTGGCGGCTTTTGCATGTTTTGATACCCCGATGATGTGCCGGTCAGGGGCGGCATTTGCATGTTACTTCTCATCAACCAAGATTTGCCTCCAAAAAAACATCCCAAGAGTAAATGGGTTTTTAGTGGAGTGTTTTGTTACTCACAGTACGTGAAGGTTGCTCAAGTGACTGAGCGATGCAGGGATGTGCCCACGTAGCAGATTATTGGACAAGTTTCTGTTGGATTTTCACAAGAAAAGAACAACCAATGCACTGTGCCAAATAATGACTTTGGTGTTCGTTCTATGAGAATTGAGGATGCCATTTTGGGGGAGGGGAGCTTCTGAAGGAAGCAGGACATGGAGAGGAGATGGCTGAGGGGAATGAGGGAGAAAGGGAGGAGACAGACAGTTATATGGTGAAGAAAAGGAGGGGATGAAAAAAAATTGAAAAAAGGGAGGATAGGACGACGAGGAGGAGGAAGAGGTGGAGGAGGTGGAAGAGGAGGATGAGGAGGAGGGGAGGATGCAGAGCAGGAGGAAGAGCAGGAAAACGATGGAAGACAATAAGAAGGGAACAGGGGAGGGAGAGAAAGAGGTAGTGGAAGTGGTTATGATTCATCAAGAAAAATGGCCCAGAAAGAAAATGGTGCAGCTGTGGCTCGGACTCCCCCTGGGGCACGTGGAGCAGGTGGGGCTGGACGGGCTATCGCCGGTCGCGGTCACGTGGAAGGAGAAGGCGGGGGCAGCAGTCTGGCGCGTTCACAACACCAAACGTGACGAGCTCGCAGACATCTGCTGTGAGCACCGCCTCGACTTGCGGGTCAAGCGCAAGCACGTGCTACCGGTGCCGGACAGCCGGAGGTACCTTCAGCCAGACCTCACCCTCGTGGTCCACGACGCCTGCACCACCTTGGGGCTGGACGCCACCACCGTTGATGCAGGAGCAGCGAGCCACTGGACCGCAGGCCGCCGTTCGGGCGGCAGAGAAGGAGAAAGAGGGCAAGTCTGCAGGGGCCCCGCGGCGGGGCCACTTCCTCTGCCCTGGCCCTGGCGACGAGTTCTGGGTCTGCCTCGCCTGCCTCGCGAAGATCTGCCTCTCCCGAGGGACTCGTCGGTGCTCCGCGGAGGCCTTGGAGCGCTGGGCCGAGCGGGCGGTTTCAGCCCTAGCCCAGCATGTCTCTATCACTGGCATCCGGAGCCAGTGCGCCGCCATCCGCCTCTTTACCACCACCCACGCCTGGGCGCTGTCCCCGTTCCCGCCGGAGGTCGTGCTGTTCATGTGGTCTGAGCGCGTGTGCGAGGCCCTAGCCCTCCCTGACCTCTGTGGAATTGAGCCCACCTTTGTTGCTGCTTAGTGTGCAAATCCACCTTACTGTGCCGTAGGTGGCGGCTTTTTACAACACGACCATGTGCCAATGCGTGGTGGCTTTGCATGTCTTTCCTTCATATAAATATAACATTTTTGCAAAAAAAAAAAAAAAGAAGGAAAAAGAAGACTATGGAGAGCCGGCTGAACCTCAGTGTGGAGGGTGCAGAGGCCATAGAGGTTGCAGCAGAAGCCAAGGTGGTACAGGGACGTGGGACAGGTGAGGGCCATGACAGAGCAGGGGCTGGTGGAGTATGCAAAGAAGGGCAAGGGGCAGTCAGCGCTTCCCTTGGATAGGCCCAGAGGAATGAGAGAGATGCAACTGTGAACGAGGGTGCAGTTGAAAGTTTCAGTCTGGAGCTACCTGGATAGAAAAAAAAAATCAAAACAGGGTCTTTTTGCCACTCAAAAGTGTTCCAAAAAGCCTATTTCCTTTTTTCTGGCAGGAAGGGTGAGGCTTGTTGAATCCGAGCCCCCAAATTCACGGAACCCACCCATTCGTTTGATATTTTTATCACAAGTGTCACATTCACATTTTTTCTGCGAATTTTGATGTAAAACTTGGCATGGATGGTCATCTGATAGGGATAAGCGCAAAACGTGTATCTTTTTTCACATGTAATGATAACTTTCACATAGAGTATTGATGTCAGTCTATCAACCGGCTTGTCTCAGCCTTTGCCATTCACATGAGCACATGAAGTTTATGAACCCCTTGGCCACAGTGATGGCCTGGCCTACATTGGCAACGCTTCCACGGCGGTCATGATTCCGTCAACCAGAGACATCATGTTGTTCCATTTGTCACATCCGGACGATTCAGGCGGCAGCACATCTCTGCAGTAGGTCATCCTCGCCGTGGCTGCCAGGGTGGCCTCACCTCCGAGCTCCCAGAGAGACAGCCCAACATAGTTAGGAATCTGAAAGTCGCAGGCGAGCTCCGTGGAAGTATTGAATGTTCCCGCGGTGTTGTTAGTTCGGATGAAGCACACGGCAGGGCCTCCACCCACCATGCGTGCATAGGCGTCCACGAGGATGTCCGCCAGCTCCTCGTTCCACACCTCCAGTTCAAGGGAGATACGCAGAGTCTCTGAGTTGGCGAGGCCTGAGTTGTCCTGGCATGCGATGAGCATGGCTGCCCTTGCGTCGTCCTCTGTTATGCCGAGCGAGGTCACGGATTTTCTTTGTGTTTTTTTTTTTTTTGGGTTTTAAGTTTTCACTCCAGATCCTATCAACTGGCAGATGGGGAGACTCCCCAGAGCTGCCCTCAAGGTAAGGCAGGAGGGGACTGTGCCCCTCCACTGCCCACTGCCCAGAGAGGTGAGACAAGGCAGGTGGGTTGCCCAGACCCAGAGCTGCCCAGAACAAGCCGGCAGAATCGCTGCCAGCCACAAGGGGTAGAACCCCCAGCCTCTTACGCCAGAGTCTGGTGTTGCATCCTCTGCGCCAGCAAGAGGATACGAATTTTCTTTCCTGCATATAAAAGTACCAGCTTATCCTCTGTCGATACAAAAGTTTCAGGGATTTGAGGTGGCACATACACCCAATAACACTGTAAACGTTGCACAAGAAGAAAGGTAGTGTCAAGAACAGTACTTTTTCTCCCAGAAGAGAAAAAACTGTTCTGTATGAGGGAATGACTAATATGTAACCGAAACTATCTGTCACCATGGCTTCCGTCACTGATTGCTCTGTCTCTGCCCCCGTCGCCGGCCTTTGCGGCGCTTTGCTCGCAGCGGCGCCTGCACATCGCGTGCAGCTGAAGTCCGCTTTCGTGGCGAAGAGNCCCACTGCCCAGAGAGGTGAGACAAGGCAGGTGGGTTGCCCAGACCCAGAGCTGCCCAGAACAAGCCGGCAGAATCGCTGCCAGCCACAAGGGGTAGAACCCCCAGCCTCTTACGCCAGAGTCTGGTGTTGCATCCTCTGCGCCAGCAAGAGGATACAAATTTTCTTTCCTGCATATAAAAGTACCAGCTTATCCTCTGTCGATACAAAAGTTTCAGGGATTTGAGGTGGCACATACACCCAATAACACTGTAAACGTTGCACAAGAAGAAAGGTAGTGTCAAGAATAATACTTTTTCTCCCAGAAGAGAAAAAACTGTTCTGTATGAGGGAATGACTAATATGTCACCGAAACTATCTGTCACCATGGCTTCCGTCACTGATTGCTCCGTCTCTGCCCCCGTCGCCGGCCTTTGCGGCGCTTTGCTCGCAGCGGCGCCTGCACATCGCGTGCAGCTGAAGTCCGCTTTCGTGGCGAAGAGGTCAGTTGTGCAGAAGGCACCGACCACTGCCTNAAAGTACCAGCTTATCCTCTGTCGATACAAAAGTTTCAGGGATTTGAGGTGGCACATACACCCAATAACACTGTAAACGTTGCACAAGAAGAAAGGTAGTGTCAAGAACAGTACTTTTTCTCCCAGAAGAGAAAAAACTGTTCTGTATGAGGGAATGACTAATATGTAACCGAAACTATCTGTCACCATGGCTTCCGTCACTGATTGCTCTGTCTCTGCCCCCGTCGCCGGCCTTTGCGGCGCTTTGCTCGCAGCGGCGCCTGCACATCGCGTGCAGCTGAAGTCCGCTTTCGTGGCGAAGAGGTCAGTTGTGCAGAAGGCACCGACCACTGCCTGCGTCACCTGCGCCGTTGGTGACCCACTGAGGACCGATCTGTCCATCTTCGGTTTCTCCCTCATGGGATGGCTCGCACCCTCCAGCATCCCGGCCATTGGTGGCAAGAGCTTGACCGGTCTGTTCCTTGAGAGCATCGGCCCGGAGCTGGCTCACTGGCCCACTGGTCCTTCCATTGACTCCCCTTTCTGGCTGTGGCTGGTCACCTGGCACTTGGGCCTCTTCATCTGCATGTTCCTTGGCCATTTCGGCATCAAGGCCAGGGGCGACGGCATGAACATGGGCCTGTAAACTCATGGATTTTCCTTTGAATTGAGTTGGTCATTATACATATGTCCAGACTTGATGACACATTGACGAACTTGCACATACTCCTGTTTACATTCTCTACGACCAAACCATGACTAATATGTAACTGGGTGCATGCATGTACGTGTAGGCTCTTCACTCGTCCTTTCATTGGCTGTTAACGGGCGTGATGATGGTTGGCAAATGAAAAGCTGGGGCTCCCCACCCAAACTTCCTACTTTTTCTGTCCATCGCCACCTACAACTGGCTTATGCGGTACTCCACCCACCACTGCCACACCCCGTCCAGGACCCTTCCACATTACCCATCCCGCCACTTTCCTCTCATCCTGTTCTGTTACTTAGCGCCGACATGCACCAGGTGTCACCCATTTCAGGACCGGCTATCAGGGAGTGGCTGGCAGAGGGGATGGTCACTCCTGCACATGGATGGGTCAACGGGTGATAACCGATCCCCCCCCCCCCCATAACAGATATTCATTCAATTATGCTACTACTCACAGCAATGCGAGTGACTGCAAGCGGCCAAGCCATGTAGGGATTTCCCCGCTGAGCAAGTTGTGGGACAAGTCCCTGTATGAGTCAGGCAGTACAAACCCAATCAATGCATGCGCATGGGTGAAATAGCTCATGTACCCATAAAACGTAAAGTGTGACTCTCATCTACCCGTCGTTCGGAAGAATAGTAACAATCTTCCCGTGGTTCGGAAGAAAAGCAACCATCCGCCCACCATGCGCTACAAAAGCAACCATCCGTGCAGCCTCTGGAACAAAATCAACCAGCCGCCCACCCCTTTCTTCATGCTGGATCACAGCATGTGTTTTGGACCTGACATGCAAAAAAGTGCAATGGTGAATCCGTCTGAGACATAGTGAATGACAAAAGTCGTGTCATGCATCAATGCTACATGGTATGTGACGGGACCATACATTGTCATATGCGTTATTTTTTGTGCAACCTCATATGCGTTATTTTTTGTGTGGCATTGTCATATGCGTTATTTTGTACGCAAAAATGGCATATCAGCTATATTGTTCCAAAAACTGGGTATATCCACTGCTGGCGCAGTGGATATCACTCTTCCCTTCAATTCAACTGGGGACCGGGGGTCCACAGTTCTACTCCCCTTGCCAGCATGACTGGTCTTGTAGCGGGCAGCTACCTATGCTTCTGCCCATGGTGCTCGGGCTGGCACCAGTCCCTAATCTATCTCTCTGCTGATAGGATTGAAGGAAAAAACAGAAAAAAGTTTTATAAAAAAAAAAAAAAAAAAAAAAAAAAAAAAAAAACTGGGTATATGTGACTTGAACCCTTAATGCATTTCTGCAACTGTGTTGCAGAAGAGGATGTACTGGATGAAGTGAATAACAAAACAAGTACGAAGGCAAGGATGCCGTATNTGCGTTATTTTTTGTGTGGCATTGTCATATGCGTTATTTTGTACGCAAAAATGGTATATCAGCTATATAGTTCCAAAAACTGGGTATATGTGACTTGAACCCTTAATGCATTTCTGCAACTGTGTTGCAGAAGAGGATGTACTGGATGAAGTGAATAACAAAACAAGTACGAAGGCAAGGATGCCGTATTGGTGCAGAGGAGTTCATTGAATGGTGAGAGGACATAAGTCTAAAAGAAGTACTGAGAGGTGGCTAGACCACAGTATGGATGAGGAAAGGGAGGGAGAGGATGCATCAGAAGCAAACTCAGAAGGATCACTCGGAACAGCAGAAGCACATGAGGCACTAGTAGAGTAGTCAATAAAGGAGACAAAGGGGCAGTCGGCACACCCCTAGGCAAAGTCCCTAGGAAAAAGAAAGTTTCATGGCAGAGGACACTGCAGTCTGAAGAAATGATGCTTACATACCCCGATGCTGTGCCGGTCAGGGGCGGTGTTTGCATGTTTCTTCTTTTTAATGAAAAAGAAAAAAAATGCTTACTTATCCTGGGTGAATCATTAAGACATTATGTTGTGCAACCCCAGGACCATGACAGGAGACACGATTACCACGCCACTGCTTTTGGCACATTTGGGAGATGTTCTGCCTCGATGCACATCTCCTCAATTGTTGTGGGGCCAGATTTAAAGAGCTAGTTTTGTTTGCCGGTCTGCCATCACCAGTCTCCACTTTCAGCAGTTCTCAGTGGCACTGCAACATGTGCAAGAAATACCCTTCAAGGAAGAACTCAGGCAACGTTTAGAGCCTGCAATTATTTGACCAGAAACTTCGAGTGGACTATGAGTTTGATGCTCAAGACAAAAAACGTTGAGTACTTGTGATGTTGCCTTTTTCTATCCTTCAGTTGCATGAGCTGCAGCCATTTCCTTCCACATGGTAGAAGTAAGTGTGCTGTGCATATTTCTTTATTTTTTGTCTTGTTATGATTCCCAATATGTTTATTTTGGCTACACATGCATACACACATGCACACAAGCACACAAAAACACTCATGGGAACAAATCCCTACACATACACACAGACGTGCACTCTCTCTCTCTCTCTCTCTCTCACACACACACACACACACACACACGCACACACACAAACACA
>SZWC01026256.1:12216-23047 GCA_023375785.1 Penium margaritaceum
ACACACACACACACACAAACCCAGCGTACCCACCCCACAGACACGAACACGCACCCACCCACCCACCCAACCTTACCCACCCCAACTCCCACTTATACGTAATGTTCATGGATTGAAGTAGACAGGTTTAAGTGCATATGTGCATTTTTTTTCAGTTGTCGTTTCTTGAGGAATATGGTACAGGCCACATCCACTGAGTAAAGAAGGTTCTCGGGCACGGCCGAGACTGCTACACTTGTGCATACTCAGGGTCAACAAGGGAAAGAAAGGGCCATGAGGCTACAGATCCAGGAAGCAGGCAGGGCTTCGCAGAGATCTTGCTGGAGGAAGCCACTCGACCGTTCATCAGCAGTTATCCGCCAGGTATGCCCGGCGGATAACTGCACACTGGAAGATTCCCCACGCCGCTGTGTGCCAGTTATGCAGTGAACAACCGGCCCAACGTACCGCGTTCTGCACCTTAGCCGCGTGGTGCCCGCGGTCTGGATACATTTGAGAGAAACGGCACAAGAGGTCCCAGGCAGCAAGTGGAAGGGCCCTAAGTGTCTCCCACGCAAGGGGCTGGAGGGCTCAGATTGGGCGATGGATGCAGGCCCGAGGGTACTTGGCTATCTTCATGTCCTCTTCATGGCGGAGTGCCCGACTCGCCAAAGATGCTGCCGCACCTTGCGCGTCCATCTTGGTGACATCAACCAGCAACATCGTCCCCTGCTCCTTATCCTCCAAGATGAGATCGTGGCACAAATTTGCCCCCGCTAGTGAATCAAGACCACAAGCTTGATGCGCATCGGAAGGGCATGCTCGTGGCGGATGTATGCAAACTCATCACGGATGTTATGGTGGAACAGCTTGATGAGCTTGAGCTACATTGCCACGTGATCCAGCCATGCGCAAGGCCGTTCATGCTGCAAATCTCCAGGTTGTTGAAGGGGAGGCCAAACCAAAGGCATGGATGCGGAATTCTGGTGCAGGGAGATGGACCCGGTCACCTGGACCAGGGAAGTGGCCCGAAACCACTGAAAGGACCCAACATGGTTCTATGACCCAACAATGGCGGATGAGAAGGTGCTCAATGGCAGAGGCGTGGTAAGCCTTGCGGTTTTGCTGCAGCGAGCAGGAGTAGTTTGCAACTACTGCGTCCCTAGTGGCATAATTCTAAGGAGCATAGAGGGTACGGAAGAAATCTGGACTCAGCTACTTGTATAGACCGGCTGGTGTCCACAAGCCCAAATATGGTAGAGAGGGCATTGGCAGCATACGTTTCGCATGCTGATGACACGGAGGCGGCTGCTGAGGCAAGCAACATGGCCATCCAGGGCAAGCGCCACGCGCTGCGGGGCTGTTGCCATGGCGTCCTGCTGTGCAGTGGCTGACAGTTAAGCGCATGTCGACATCCACGGAGATGGATGGCTGCTGCTGAATCTACAGGAGCACTCCTTCCTGAAGCGGCTGATGCTGAATCTCCCTGGGGGGCTGGCCACCTTCGTTCCCTCACTGTGTTCTCTGATGCAATCGGTACGACCCACCGTTACACATGGTGCACATCCACGGCCGCTCCATCTCAGCCTAAGAACCCCCTCCCCTCCGCAGCTACAAGAAAGACCAACGGTGTGACCCCCAACCCCAAGGCAGCCAGCAGCAGAGCCAGTGGCAGGCCCTGCAACTTCCCCTCATGTCCACTGCACAGCACCAGCGTCCCCATGAAGGCCTTTGCAGGTTCATCTGTCTGTGAAACCACCTTCTGCTGGCGAGTGCATAGACTGACAAAGTGGACTACTGACCTGTGCAATTGCATAGCCGATACGGGCTTGAAACAACACCACTATAGCAACACCAGCAGTCAGGAAGAATGAACATCTCTCCCCTCTATCTCTCACTTCTCACCACCTTTCACTCACCAGCGTGGCCTGCCATGCATGAGCGCATGACTTGCTGAGCACAGGGAATGTGAACAAACTTTGTTCACAAAGTCATGTTGGGATGCAAGGCATATTTTCTGTTCTTCTCTGGGTCTGCATTGGTCGTAGGCTATAACCAAGCACCAGCTGAGAATCCCAGCTGGTGCATCCCCTGCAACCTTTAGATCTGCCATCTCTCCTCTGCATCCACTCTGGTTTGCCTTCTTGCCTGTTGGCTCCAATGCTGCGCACAACTTGTGGGTCTTGAGATGTACACTACATTTCCATCGCTGTCCATCCATGGTGCTATTCCTTGAAAAACATTCAGTTGGATGCAACTTCCAAGACAATGTGAGACCTTCAAAGGGGAAAAGAAATTGAAAAACAGAAAAAGGAAGGTGAGGTGTCGCTGGGCATGGAAACCTTATAGCCAGTTTCTGGAGCTGAAAGTGCGTCAGATGTAGAGCATCCTGCACACCGTCGGACCTGTGCAAATCGTCTGGAGGTGCTGGGCTGTGGGGTCTCGGGAGGCTGCCCTTTAGCTTCGCCCGAGCCCCACTGTTTTTGGAGATTGCTTGTACTTGAATCCAGCCGACTTCCACCTCCATGCCCAGCTGTGGCTTGGCTTGCCACTGGGATACCTTACCCTTCATGGTGCCCACAGCCTGCTGCCAGTGGGAGTCACGTGACAGACATTGCCTGTCGCGTGACTCCATGCCAACTGTGACAATCTGACGGAGATTTGTCTTGAGAATACCTTGTGGGTGAAAGTGGAACCAGATAGTCTGCTGCCGCTGGGGCTCTGTCCAGACCTCCTCCTTTTCTACTTGGCCCAGGGTTTGAATTGGGTTGTGGATGTCACCACAGGGGATTCTTAGTAAGCCAAGGTGAGGGACAAGGGGCAGGCACTGAGGCCTTTAAGGAGAAAAAGCACAAGGCCGCCCTCGGGCAGATGCCAGGGTGGAGGCTGTGCACAGTGGCGTGGGAGACCTTCAGTAGTTTGGGGCCAGATTACTGTCCGCTAGCTGCACTGTGTCTAGAGAAGGGCCGCGGTCGGCCCAGTGAGGCCAACCAGGGTTGTTGGCATGGGCAGTGGCCTTGTTTGCGCAGCGTCTCTCCATCACCGGGATCCGACAACAGTGTCGAGTGATGCGCAACTTTGGCCTGTGGTGTGGGGGTCTGGACTTGCCTTCGGGTGCGGACTCCCCTGCCCCGTCACCATGGTCTTGGTCCCTTGGACCACTTGTCTTGTCTGATATTTGTTACACCAATCCTTTTCAGGGAGAGAAAAGAGTCTTCATATTATTTGATTCTTGTTTCTTCTTCCACCCTACTGTGATGTGGGTAGTGGCGTTTTCCCCTGATACCATGTGCCTCTATGTTTGCCACCGACTCCAACTTGACAGCTTCGACTCCAAGTCTGTCCAGTCTGCCGACTTGACCCAAGTCCTTTTACTGACTGGGGTCTGAACACAGTCTACAGGGGCACCCAAGCCCCACGTATCCATGTCGCTCAGCCGACCAGCAATTCTTCCAATTTTGGCACTGTACGATGCTCAAATACTTGAGGAAAATCGATGATAAGAGCACTAACTCGTCGTTGACTACTTTTCACGACAGTTTGCACTTTCTTGCCTCTGCTTTTCCCCCCTCCCCTGGCCCTCTCCCCACACCGACTTGGTCGACTTGGAGTTAGAGGGTCCCGACCTAGCGCATTGGCTTAGCGACTCCGACTTTAGTCCACAAGTAGATGGCAAATATAGATGTGCTTGTGCCAGGTCTTTTTATTTCTACTGATCATTTATTATCTATCTCGAAAAGAAAAAGACCCATTCATGGGCTGGAGACGGGGAGACCCAGAATAGAGGATGAGGTCATTCTGGAGCAGTGCAATAGGTTTGAACAAGGGGACTGGGCAGGGTTGATAGAAGAGGCAATGGAGTCCACCAGGTCGGTGATCCGCTCTGCTCTGCCAGCGAGAACAAAAAAAATGCCTTACCTCAGCAAAGCAGCAGGCAGCAGAGGAGGGGCAGTGGAAACTGGCAGTACGCACGGTGCATAGAGGGGCGCCGGGCCGGGAGTTGATTCTTTTTGTTCTCAGCCCCTAACATCTGGAAGTAAGGGCACTCGTCCTGCCCTACAGGAGAGGCATCCTCCGGCAATGGCTCCATTGGCCCCTTAGATCGACCCCTTCGATCCACCAGAGTTCTTACTCCTATCACCGAGGACATGGTGGTGGAGGCCTTGCGGGAGGCTTCACGGGGTTCAGGCGCTGGTCCAGAGGGTCTCACCTGTGACATGCTGCGTGACCTCGTCCTAGAAACTCCAGGCGGACCAGAGTCGCTGGCAGCAGTGGTGCGAATTATTGTGGCTGGAGGGCTGCTAAGAGAGGTTGATGCCTTTTTGGGGTGCAATCGCCTGATCCCATTGCTCAAGGGAGGGACAGAGGAGGAGGGATTTATTCAGGCTCGCAGGAAAGGACCTGCTGTTACAGGAAAAGGATAAAATTACAAAGGCATTGTAACATCTCCAACGTGGAGTGGGAATGTTGGAGGGGGCAGATTTGCTTGTGCAAGAGGTGCGGGCTATCTTGGACACACACCCTCTAAATTGGCTTCTCCATTTGGATTTCTGCAGGGCCTTCGATGATGTCGAGCAACAGCGTGTTCGAGGCAGTCTGCGACAGAGGCCTCGGCTCCTGCATTCCCTTCTTGTGTCAATTCTATGCAATATCCGCTGCTGCAGCAGTGGACATCATCTAGACTTGAGTACCTCTGGAGAGGGAGAGCTCAAGTTCAAATCCTTAGCGGGCCAAGCAAAACTGGCAGTTGAAGTGGGCAGCTCTAGACATTACTCTATCCGCCAGTTGGTGCTCTGCATGGCTCCAGGCCACTGGGTTACTCTTCTAAAAGAATTGAATGAAAAAAAAAGTTGGTACCGACTGCTGGCGCAGTCGGTACAACTCCGGATTTCGAGTCCACATGTATGTGGTTCAACTCCCTAGTGGCAGCTGCAGGCGTTCCTGCCTGCTTCATTGACAACGGACTCTGGCCCACCCGCAGCCGGTCCGTTGCCAGGCTCGGACTCTGGCCCACCCGCAGCCAGTCCGTTGCCAGCTGGCCACGGGCTGGCGCGCGCGCGCTGGAGTCTGGGCTAGCCACCGTGTCGCCCCAGGTCGTTCCACCTGGGCTAGGTCGCCGCCGGCGGGCAGCCAGCGGCCGCCACCGCCACCGCCTGCACGTCCAGCACCGAGCCAGCGGAGTTGTTCATCCGCATGGGACACGCGGAAGGGCGGCTCTGGGATTGGGGTGCCATCCGCCGTGCCTCACACTCGCCCCGGGAACTGAGAAGAGAGAGAGAGAGAGAGAGAGAGAGAGAGAGAGAGAGAGAGAGAANAAAATCTTTAAAGAAAAAAAAAAGAAAAAAAAAAAGAACATGCACATTTTATGAGACTCCGTGGCAGCTGCTCTTCTTTGGGGTGAGCACACCGGCAGTCCTGGAGAGTCAAACTGGCATGCAACAGGGGTTCCCGATTGGGCCAGTACTTTGTGACCTGGCCCTTGTACCGGTCCTGGAGGCGGAGCGACAGAGCTGCAGATTCAGGGGGTGCAGCTTTGGGGCATGTACAAGCCTTCCAGAATGACACCACGGTTTGTGCGAGGCCAGATGCCCTGAGCAAGTGCTCTCGTACCATGGTACAGGTCGTGAGCAGACAGGTTACAAATCCAGTCGCAGAAAAATCTGTTGTGGAGGAGGATGATGGGGGTCATTCCTGTTGGGTTGGCTGGAATTCCATTGGCCCCAAAAAAAAGTGGTGCTAATGATCTGCCCAGTGGGGTCAGAAAGTTTCCGGAGGGGGTGGAAGGAGCAGTGGCGAGGACTCTCATGTGGGGGCCCTGCAGAGGCTGGCGAGGCTTCAGGCAAAATTTCTGTTTGATGAGGGGGAAATGTGACTCTTTGCAGCTGAGCCAAGAGCACACCTTGCCTACGCGTGCTCTTTGACAGCCTCTCTCCAATCTTCTGTTGACCTCGTTGATTGCTTCTTCCCAGGGTTTAAGGAGATGGAGTTCTTGTGTCCCCAGTGAAGGAGAAGGAGCTACCATCCTCCATCATTGCCAGCCTCCCCATGCTGGAGGCACAGTGACAGTGCTCGGGGCAAGGCCTCTACCAAGAACTCAGCCCGTCCTCCTTTCAATTCAATGGTTGGAGGAGGTGGAAACTGGAGGCAGTGCCATGTTTCAAGAGGCATGTGATAAGATGGTCAGGAGGTGACAGCGGGGTCTAGGGGAGCAGCCCTGTGGTTACAGGCGAGTCCTATGGGTCCTATGGGTCCTATGGGTCCTATGGGTCCTATGGGTCCTATGGGGATCGCCTGTACTTGGCTCCAGCTGATTTCTGCCTCCATGCCCAGCTTTGGCTTGGTCTGCCCCTGAGGTATCTCTTCCATCACTTTGGCCACAGTTTGCTGCCAGCAGAGGTCATGCGGCAGGCGGGGTTGGGGTTGATTATTTGGGTTCACACTGCCATCTAGGACAAGATGGCAGAGATTTTTTGGGAGTACTCTCTCCGCATTATGGTGGAACCGGATGACCTTCACCACGTAAATGTCCTTGTTTTTGTTTTTTTTTTGTTTTTTTTGTTGTTGTCTTGAAACATGGCACTGTTGCCCCTGACCGACACATCATCGGGGTATGAAAACATGCAGAAGCCGCCACCCACGGCACAAGAACGAGGAGAGGAAAAGCAAAGAAGCAAGCGTCAAGGACTGAGGAGACTCTCCCCGCCGTCCAACGGCACAGTGTAGCAGAGGTCAGACATCTTAACAGGGCCAAGGGGCCACGGCCGCGGCAACTCAACAGGCGTGACACTGCCCAGCGCCGGATCCAGTCCCTCACGCCGCAAACCGAAGTCGCAGAGCACATGACACTGCTGCCGAATCTTAGCAATGGAGAGTTGCTGTGTGAACAAGGACATCGCTCGCGCCGACCACCCCGGCTGGTCAGCCTCGCTGCGCATTTCCCGACCCCTCTCGAGGCACAACACCGCCAAACGACGGATGAAGCGCCAACAATCCGGGCCAAGTCCGCCGAAGGTCTCCCAAGACATCATGCGCAGTCGGTACCCGGGCAGCTGCGCAAGGGCGGCCCTGTAGTGCTTCTCCCTCTTTCCTCCGCCACAGGAAGAGCCTGCCCCTCCTCCTTCACCTTGTCCGACTGGGCATCTACTGTGGTGACGTCCACCACCCACGCCGTGCCCTGGGCCGAGTCAAACACAAGGACATCCGGCCGTAACCCCCCTGGCAACAAGCCCTCTGGCTCCACGGAGGGAGTGCTCCTGGCACATCTCCGCCAACTCGTCTCAGATGGCACGGTGGACGCAAATAATCGGCCCAGACCCCGGCGCGTGACATCCGCCGGCAGGAGCCCATGGCCGCCATGGATGGAGAGATATCCCAGTGGCAAACCCAGCCAAAGCTGGGCGTGGAGCCGAAAGTCGGCCGGGGCCAAGTAGAGACGATTACCAGGGCCCGTTGGGTTGGCTTGAAGCGAGAGAGCTGCCCACGGAACCCCACCGCCCAGCACCTCCGCACCATAGCCTCACACGCCTCCAGGAACAGCGTAGCCCCGACCATCTCCACCTCCTCCAACCACTGCAAACGCTGGTAATGGAAGAAGGACAGGCTGAGTTGCTGGTACAACCCCTAACCAGTGCACTGGCGAAGGACCTCGAGCGGTCCTTGTTTTTGGATGTCCTTGTTTTTGACTCAGCGCAAGGCAAGACATGGGTGGTGGATGTCACCACAGGTGATGCACAGTTGGACAATGTGAGGTGTGAGGGTGAGGCAATACCAACGGAAGAGGCCCAGAAGGAGAAGAAGTAAAAGGCGGGCCTAGACGGGTTGCTCGGGTGCAGAATGTGGACAGTTGCATGGGAGACGCTCGCGGGTTGGGGCCGGATGGCTGGCGATCTGTTTTTCGGCTGGCCTCTTTGTGCCTGGAGAATGGCCGTGTTTGGCACAGTGTGGCAGATCAGCCGGTGTGGTTCGCATGGGCGGTGACTCTGTTTGCACGGCTCTTCATTGCTGGGATTCGGCAGCAGTGCGGTGTGATCCGCGACCTCAGTCTGTGGTGTGGGGGTTTGGACTTGTCTTTCGGCGTGGATTCCTCGACCCCGCCGCCAAGGCCATGGCCACTGGGCCCATTTGCCTTGTCTGATCTCTGCAACACTGATCCTCTGGAGGGGAATGAGAGTCTTTCAACACTCTGCATCTTGTATACATTTTCTTTTCTTTCCTCTTCCACCCTATTGTTCCGTGGGTGGTGGCCCTTTCAATTTCACCATGTGCTTGTCCCGGTCGGTGACAGCATTCCTTTATCACAAGAAAAAAACGTCCTGCAAACAAATAAAACTAATGCAATGGCAGGCTTTCAGTGGCAACCGTTCATACTCACAGGTTGATGAGGTATATCAGGTTGGTAAGCCATGCAGGAATGTCCCCAGTAAGCAAGTTGTGGGACAGCTTTCTGTTTCAGTTGTAAACACAATGTAATCCCATGCATTTCTGCAACTGGATCTTTGAAGGTGAACTGCAGGATGCAGTCTTCATCAGAGGAGAACGGCAAGGGAGGGGAGGGTGGGGGGTGTCTTGGGGAAGAGGGGGCAAATGAACATGGCAGTATGACAAGAGTGAAGGAGCANCAGGAGGAGGAGGATGAGGAGGAGGAGGATGTGGAGGAGGAGGAGGAGGAGGAGGAAGAGATGCAGGAAGATGGCAGTGAGGAGTGCAACAAGGACAAGCAGCAAGAGGGGAGGAGGACAAAGAAGGAGAATCAAGGTGATAAAAGGAGGTGGGAAAGAGAAGGACAAGGCAGGGGGGAGGATGGATACGGGCAGAGATAAGGATGAGGAGTGTGTTTTAACAAGGATAATTAAGTGAGGAGGCAGTCTATCACTCTAGCCTTGAGTATCTCCGGGGAGGGAGGTACCAAGTTTAGATCCTTGGCCGGCAGTACCAGCGATGGTAGTGTGCGGCACTAGACTATTAGTCTAATCGCCAGTTGGTGCTCTGGGTGGCACCGGGCCACTGGCCTACCCATTGGTTGACAGGATTGAATGAAAAGAAACAAAGGAAAGGGGAAAACAATGAGAAAATTTGCAAATGTGTTTTGGGTGGATGGCAGAGAGAGGGGAAGGGGAGAACACCTCTGGAGATATTTCTGCAAAAATTGGATGGAATTCTGTAGCTGGCAGTTACACTCTACACCTGCACCTTGACAGGCTGACGTTCAGTCCATCTTTGTTCCAGACTGTATCTATCTGAGGACATTGTGGAACTCACACTTCTTGGAGGTTAGGAATCTGGGTCAGGAAGGTGGGGTGGGGACCAGTGAGCTGGTTGTGCCCCAGATGACTGCGAATGCCACACTCTCGCCACACAACGCAGCACATCTCATCCCTCAACAACCATCTGTTGAAGGAGGAAGTACCTCATCTAGATGCCCATGAGCATTGTTGGGACCTCTCATCTTGCAATGCTATGTATGACGAAATCACTTATAGTCACTCCCATCCTTCTTCCTGTTGCAGCAAACTATCAACAGTTGTGTTCAGAAGCCTCCCTTCTTTCACATTCCCTTATTCAAGATCCTCATGAGCTGGCGCAATGTCTCACTCCATTTCCCATGCCATATACGGCTCCAAGTTGACCAAACAAGACAACAACCATCTGAACCTCTGCATTGTTGTATAGGAAGGGCAGACCTTTGTTGGCGAGACAAATGACAGTTAATATCTCTTTAAATCTATGACTTCTGACCACATGCCACAGAATACATGCCAAAGAGTATATGTGCCAAGGAAAAGGAGGCCACAAGCACGTTGACATGCAGATCATGTGCATACTCTTGATAATTTTCTGGGTTGTAGTAGGAAGTCACTTACTTCGCTCCAACTGCCTTGCTCCCCGTCTATGTGAGAAAGAAATCGCACCACCATGCAAACACAAAAGCTGGCGGCTTTTGCATGCTTCCATACCCCGATGATGTGCCGGTCAGGGGCGTCATTTGCATGTTCCTTTTCATTAATCAAGATTTACACTTAAAACAAAAAGCCACTATGCGAATTTTTCCTACAGGGGAAGAAGCTGTAACTCCATGCATCTAGTAGTGTATCCTCATGCTGGCCAGAATGCTTCTATGTCAAAGGCGGCAATTTGAGACAACAAACTGCCGACAACTTCAACAGTGGACAAGATTCCTTTGGCATTGCCTCCCTGTCAATTCTATCATCGTCTCCTATCCTTCACGGTTTCTGCCCCTCCCACTGAGGTATCATCCAAAAAACAAAACACGGGGAGAATCCCATTTGCCCGGTTAATTGTCTGCTAAATCCTTCAAGTGTGATTGTCTCAATGCCCCTGCAGTATTTCATCCCTCGAACCTGCCCTATCCATTCATTGCCATCTGCAGTGAACCTCACAATGCGGATCCCGCCCACGGATTTACTGACTCGCCCCCAAGAGCTATTTTTCTTCTGACACTCTCCCTTCCGCAGTAAACTGTTGAATACAATGAAACGTACAGGGCACGGAGATTGACCAGGCCTTTGATGGAATAGGGGATGCTACCCCTCAGCCTGTTCCTCCCTAGGTACCTGAATCCAGGTGTCCTCAATGGATTGCACCATTCACGATGGAAGCATCATCACATAGAAAACCAGACTTCTGTTAGGTATGTCTGCTGCTTGATGCAACAATACCAGTGGAGAGGCACCACAGTGGGAGTATGTGAGAGAGACACACAGAGAAAGATATATATATATAGATATATATATATATAGTGTGTGTGTGTGTGTGTGTGTGTGTGTGTGTGTGTGTGTGTGTGTGAGTGAGTGAGAGAGAGAGAGAGAGAGAGAGAGAGAGAGAGAGAAAGAGA
>SZWC01026258.1:15977-26033 GCA_023375785.1 Penium margaritaceum
CTGTCAAAGAACAGGTGAGTGTGTGAACCCGAGGCAAATGTGTGTGCACACACGCACGCCAGCCAGAGTCCCGTGAAACTTGTACTGATGCCTGGTTGTGAGACTCGCCGTGAAGTCATGCCACCACAGCGTAGCAGCCAGCAAGAGTTGTCTCTCTCCAGTTAGTCACCTGCGTCAGTGAGATGAGTGTGCAACGAGGCCAGAGGTCACCATGTGGTACTGACACAATCCCAACACGTTGTTGTGATGTGAGTTGTTTCCGTCCATTTGTACAGCTTACAGTGATCACTCAGCCGTGTCCATGCTCGTGCAGATCCCCGATGCGGGCCCAGCTGGCACCGGAGCACTGACAGTTGGTGGATTCATCCACCAGCAGCTGCCAGACGGCTGCCACGATGTCTCAGGTGCTTGCTGGGGTGCTCTGCAGTTTTTCTTCAGACGCTAGATTTTTCTCTGTGGACAGGCTCTCGAGCCCAATTTGCATGTTTTGCATTGTACGTCTACCGATCAATGCCAGACTTGTGCGTGTGACCAGTCGTAGCGCCCGGCTCAAGATTCTGCATCTCTAGGTTCCGACGGTGTTGCGTTTGGATGCCTGTGCGCAGAGTTGCGGCCAAAACAGTGGTTTTGAGCCAGTTTTAGGACAAACTGACACTGCCGTGTGCGTCACCCGCCGTGTGCCGCGGCAGGTATTTATGCTGTGTACTTGTCAATTGTCATTTCTCTTTGCATTACTAAGCTATTGGACCTTATGAGACTTTGCGCGTCTCCTTAGCCTGATCCTTGCTGTTTCTTGCACTCGCTTGCTTGCTAGTGTGCTAGCTGACTGGACAGTGTCGCCACATCAGCACCAGCACGGTTAGGAAGCTTCCTAGCAATTTCTCTTCGTATCAAAGCAGTGAGACCCCTCTTGCTGAGCTGCGCCGTAGAGACGCAGCACAGGCAGCAGCAGTGAGAGTCACCGCCGCCGCCACATCCTGGGACCCGTCGTCGCCGATGTTAGCAGCAGGAGCGACGTCACCAGGAAATCGCCACCACCATAGCAAGTGGAGCTGCGATAGTGACAAGATCCAACAACCACGCCGGCCAGCAGCAGTAGCACCGGGTGGCAGTAGCAGCCGTGTCTGGCTGCCACCCTGTACACACACAAAAAAGGAGTAGCAGCTCGCAGCAGCAGCTTGTGGTGGCGGCTGCGAACAGTGGCAGCGCGCAACGGCGGCAGGAGCTTGCAGCTGCGACGGCATCAGCAGCTGCGAGCAGCACTAGCAGTGCAGCAGTAGCAGCAAAGCAGTAACAGTGCAGTAACAGCATTGCAGCTGCTGTAGCGACAGCAACAACAGCGGCAGCAGCAGCAGCATTGCAGTAGCGGTAGCGGCTACAACAGCGCAGCAGCAGATCCGCTGCAGTAGCAATGGTGAGCTTGCACAACACTGCGGCTGCATAGTAGTGCTGTGCGGAGAAACTACGCAGCACTGCACAGGCCTATCACAAGCGCTCTTTCCTAGTGTGGGCAAGGGAAGAGGGGAGAGGCAACCTTATTCAATGGTGTTGGAAGAGCCACACGTGTTAGCAAGTTTGTCAAGCAAGCGCAAGCTCAAGGTGTACAAACACGCAAAGTGAGCGAGCGACGGGATGCTCGCAACAAGCTTCCTTGTTGCTCGCTCTGGAGGGCTTGAGCACACCGCCTGTATTTTGCCTATGCCTGATTTTCTATGAGGGTTATGCGGCGATCCCTGTTTAAACCCGGGTGCTGTAGCCAACCCGCTATGCACCAACTCCAACCTGGCATGATATAAATGTGGTCTCATACACGCAACCCACAAAGCAGGCAGTCCTGGCAAAATTGCTTCCACTCGTTGTTCTTCACATGGAACCAATCACTTGTAGGGTTTGGACTGGCCACTCGCACACCGTCTTCAGCAACTCGGCATCCTCGGCTCACTCACGGGCCTGCGTGTGCATGGACAGAGGCCGGTGGTCACCATCAGTGTCTGTACAGTCCCATACAACATCACTCCCCCATGACCCATGGCAATAATGTTCATGAACAAGCAACTGTGATATAACACTGATGCAATACGACAAAGTGAGGACACCATGTGAATGGTCAACGGTGACATATGGCACATGCACAACGCAAACCCTGTGACACATCACGAAGACAACATGGAGGCGAGTCCGACGGCCGACAGTGCACATTCAAACTGCGCACGACCCAGCGCCTTCGTCAAGAAGTCGGCGAGTTGGCGCTTCCTCCCGATCCACACCACGTCAATCTGTCGCTGCTCCCACAGACCACGCACAAAGTGATACTCCACATCAATGTGTTTTGTGCGAGCATGGAAAACACCATCATTAGCAGCAATGTTGGTTGCACTACGGTTGTCACAATGTAGAACAATGCATTCCACTTGTTCACGCAGTTCACGAAACAAGAGTCTCAACCAAACGTTGTGGCAAGCTCCTACTCCAAGGGCAACATACTCAACCTCTGTTGTGCTGCGGGCGACGCAACCATGCTTCCCACTCTTCCACGACAACGTTGTGTTTCCAAGTAGAAACACATATCCCGTACGACTCTTCCCATGTGTGCTCCATGCCCAGTCACTATCAGTGAATCGAGACACAACGACCGATGGATGAGCTCGAAACAAGAGCCCATGACGTGCTGTTCGCAACACATATCGTAGTATGCGTACAGGCGCCTCCAAATGACGGGTGCGTGGACTCTGAGAGAACTGTGCCAGCAGGTTTACAGCAAAGGCAATGTCGAGCCGCGTAGTTGTGACAAAGTATATGAGGGAGCTGATGAGGCGCAAGTACAAGGTCACATCCACAGGCTCACCCAGATCAACAGTGTCCACAGGCTTCAACAGCTTCTGCCCGTCGGGGGTCATCGGCGTAGATGCCGAAAGGACATCAGTCAAAAGATCAGCCAAGCGCTCCCCCAGGGTCTCAATGTACCTTTCTTGGTGGATGTAGAGTATCCCACGTGCTCGATCTCAAATGATCTCCATTCCCAAGAAAACCGCAACCTCACCAAGATCTTTCATCTTGTATGTTGCTTGTAGCAGATCCTTGACCTGCTGGACTGCTGCCATGTCCGGTGACGTGATCAGAAGATCGTCGACATACACCAAGATTGCCACAAAGGTGGAGGGTGATGCGCTAAGAAAGAGGGACAAATCAGCGTCGCTCCTTCTATACCCTCCTCCTTCCAGTGTCGATCTGATCTCAGTGGTCCAACACCTAGGGGCGTGTTTGAATCCGTACAAGGCTTTTCGGAGACGCCACACACGACTTGTTCCATCCTCAAAACCCGGCGGTTGAACCATGTAAATCTCTTCATCCAACCGCCCATGGAGGAATGCATTATTTACGTCCATCTGATGGACCTCCTAGTTGTGTTGCGCCGCCAACCGAAGGAGGACACGTGTTGTGTCCATCCTTCCAACGGGTGCAAATGTGGCATCAAAGTCTATTCGTTGTACTTGGGAATAGCCCTTTGCCACGAGACGGGCCTTGTAGCGCTCATTTGAGCCATCGGGCTTCTTTTTCACGCGAAACACCCATCCTGCCTTCACAGCCTTCCGCACCGAGGGAAGGTCAACGACCTCGTACACCCCATGTTCAGCCAAGGCAGCCATCTCTTCATTCATGGCTGTCGCCCACTGCTTTGATTCAGGCCGTAACCGCGCCTCGTGCAGCGAGACCGGATCTGGTAGCCCGTCGGGTAAGGCACGCTGCACACAGACCAGCGTAGTGGGTGACGCATTACGCACTGCCCAAAGGTTAGCTGCATTTTGAGCGCGAGTGTGCTCACACTAGAGCTGTGCATATCCTGCCACTGTCTCTGGCAAAATCGCACTCTCGGGTTCAGCCCGGACGACCAACCCAAGAACCCTTGTGCCTGGGTCCCCACTGACGACCGGACGGGCAAGACCCGACCGCCTAGGTCGACATGGACTCAAGGTTGGACGTTGGACAGTAGGTGGTCGCAGACAAAGGCAACCACCTACCTCTTGAGAGTATGAGTGTGTGGATGATGACGACTCAGGTGCAGGGGCGGTAGGAACCAACGTGGGAGAAGAGTTACACGGGGTTGTAGGCCTTGAGGATGATGCTCTAGCTGGACTCACAGAAGGGGAGTGAGGAGGTGAGACCGGAGACACAGAGAGTGTTGGACCGGCAGAGACAATGGCTCGATCAATAGCCAGCTCTGGGGGAATGGAGGAGACAGAAGGCGAAGGAGAGGACAGGACAGGAGAGGAAGTGGAGGCGGACGCAACATCAACGATGGGGAATGATACTAGCAACATACCGGGCGTGGGAGTTGGCACTGTCGTTGCAGGACAAATAGGCAACACAGGTGGTGACGCATCGACAGGATCCACAGATGTGCCTGACCCGACGGGATCAGCTGCTGGAAGCTCAGGTGCAGCGACAACAGCTGTCGGCACATGCAAAGCAGACGGTGAAGCAACGAAAGGCCCCACAGACGTGCCCGACCCCACGGGATCAGCCGCAGCCGCAGGAGAACCCTCCCCCACACGTCGGGAACGCGGGCAGGACACGGGGTGATGGTGATGAGAAGAGGCACGGATACGGAGCAGATCGCGCTACGTGTAGGACTCAAGAAAGACTGCATCACGCGACTCAACAATGCGGTGCCTGTCGGGGTCCCAATACCTCCAGGCCTTGGACTGGGGAGAAATGCCAAGAAAGAGACATAGACGACCGCGAGGGGACAACTTGGAACCCTGATGGACGTCAGGGATCCACACACATGCGAGCCCCAAACGCGTGCCAAGCGAAGGTCGGCACGACGGCCGAACCAGCGCTCATAGGGGGTGACGTGACGAGGAAGTGGACCATGAGGCACACGGTTCCATACCCACGTCATGTAAGCCATGCCCTCGAAGGCAAAGGCTTCAGAGAGACCGGACTCGACACGCATAGAGCGCATGGCATCCAACATCGTGCGGTTCCAACGCTTAGACACGCCATTTTGTTGAGGCGTATATGGAGCGGAGAGTTCATGGGTGACACCCTGCTCCTCAAGGAACCAAGCCGTAGGACCCATGAACTCCCCGCCACGGTCAGACGGTCCAAGCACGGGTTGGTCTGGCGTTCAGCCTACACCAACCAGCGCCAAATGACGTCTGGGACATCGCTTTTGCGGCGCAGGCAAAACACCCAACGAAAGTGGGAGAAGTCATGTGTGAGAGTGAGAACGTACGAGCCGCGTTTTGCATGGGACTTTGTGGGCAAGGGACCCATGAGATCCGCATGTATGAGTTCCAGAGGACGAGAGGTAGTAGAGTGGGAAGGGGGAAATGTCGCACGGTGCATTTTTCCTTGGAGACACGCAAGACAATCAGTCTGACAAGGCTTCTCAAAAGAAGCCGGGTCAAGACCGAAGGCAGGCTTGACGCGAACGAGGGACTCAACAGTGGCCGAATGCATATGACAAAGACGGCGATGCAACAACTGCCACTGCGTGACGGACAATGTTCCAGTGACATAGACACGTGCAAGCTGTTGTGGAGACGTTGCAACATGATACGGAACATGGTAAAGACTCCCGACTGCCACACCACGAAGGACCACACATCCGGTCGAGCGCAAGCTGACGGTGGAGACACCATCAGCAAGAGTGACAATGAGACCAAGACGATCGCAGGTAGGAACGGACAAGAGACTCAGCTCGAGATTGGGAACGTACAACACTGCGGAGAAGTAAACAGGACGTGCAGGGCCATCAAAGCGAACAGTCCCAACTCCATGCACACGGAGTTGCTGACCCGATCCTGTCCACACAAAACAGACGGGGCCGACAGGACCAAGAAAAACAAAATCACTACGGCGGCAAGTCATGTGATGGGTGGCACCTGAGTCAACAACCCAGGTGCCATCTGGGACGCGCTCTGCTGGAGACACAAAGCACAACGCGACCGAACCATCAGGGGAAGATGCAAGCTGCGCATAGTCAAAACATGCATGATCGGCCACAGACTCGATCCACGATGACACATCACACGAGACAACGTCCTCCACAGTGTACACAACTGGTCCAGCACTCGTAGTGTCATGCAAACTGGTAGTGGTACAGATAGTGGGCCCCCCGGCACTGTGCATGCAACTCGCACCTCCCTGAGTGGTTGAGTCAGCGTTGGAGCAAAAGGAAGTTGCAAGCGCCCGCTCCAACTGTGCGATGCGTGCGTCGAGGAGCTCTGTCCCGGGTGTTGACGCAGTAGTCACATGTGCCCTGCCGGCACGGCTTGCCGATGGGGTCGGGGAGCCACTGCTGCGACTCGCACGTGCCTGCCATGCGTCATGCATCGCGCGCCCAATCTCGGCGAAGTCGTGCTTGCGTAGACACACCTGCCACTTGTGGTCACCACCACAGTTGTAGCAGCAAAGGCCAACACCTCGAAATCTTGAGGACCCCTGCATCCCCTTCCCTCCTTTCTTCCCCTTCCCTTTTTTCCCCTTGCCCAGCACCACCGCTGCACTAGCACTCGAAGGAGGGGATGAGGACGACAACTCTGATGGCGAAGATGAGTGAACGGAGGAAATGGGTGATGCTAGGGCTGGTGGAGTAGCCGTGGCAGCTCCAACGCCACCAAAGGGAGGGAGGTATCGCCCGGCCACCGGCACGGGATAGTCACGTGCCCAAGGAAGTAGAGTACCAGTCTCCCCCTTGCTGATCATCTCTGTAGGCTTGAAGTACTGGAAAACATCCGAATACTTCTCATGTGCCCCTAGCATGATTGTAGCCAGTGCTGAGTACTATGGAGGCATCTGCGTGCCTAGGCGGGTGTACGCACGCAGTGCATGACGCCAGTATGCATCTGCAACCTCGATGTCCCCTTGGCGTAGGGAGGTAAACTCCCGAACACGCTCGTTGAGGTCAGCCTGACCCACCCTCTGATGAGTGGTGAGAACTAGCTTCCATGCCCCAAAAGGGTCCGCACCCTGTCCAATCACATTAGCCACATAGGGTTTGACATCCAAGATGGAGTCCTTTGGAAAAGCAATGACAAGGGCACGGACAACACGGGTACTTGCAGCAGACTGTGCTGCATCCGTGGCATCATAGTCGATTAAGTAATAGGTCAGCAAACCTTCTCCTGTAGCCCATGTGTGAAACTGGAACTCGAAAACCTCAAACCAAATCGAGTCCGAGTATCGGGGAGGCGGGGACTCAAAGTCCTTCACCGAAAGTCCAGTCAGCATGACCAAGCCACACAACGCTGTGCTTCCACAGCCACCTTGCTGCCGCGCCGGTGGTGCGTAACGCTGCAGCAAGGACACCGGTGACACAAAAAAGTGTGCCGGGACTGATCACATCAGGCTTTGCACATACTGATGTTGCTGCTGTTGGAGCTACAATGGGGTCAGTGACGACTGTTGTTGCTGCTGCTGCTGCTGCTGCAACTGCTGCTGCTCCAACTGATGCTGCTGCAGCTACTGCTGCCGTGGCTATTGCTGCTGCGGCTACTACTGCTGTTGCTGCGGCTACTGCTGCTACGGCTGCTGCTGTTGCGGCTGTTGCTGCTGTGGTGGGACAGAGGTGCTACCAGATGCTGCGGACACACTTCCTCACGCTGGTCCAACTGGTTGGACAGGCGTTTGGGCTAGTAGTGCTCTCTGATTCGCCAAGACGGTGCTGAGCAGAACCTCTATCTACTGTAGCTTAGCATCCTGGGCATCCAGACGTTGAGTGGTTGGACTCGTCGGCTGCTGGGATCCGTCAGTTGGGGGTGGGGTGTCACCCCCACCAGTAGGCTGAGTGTCCGGCATTAGGAATGCTAAAGGGAGGTAGATGCAAGGCCAAGGTGAGTGCCTGGAAAAAATTCCGGCAGCAGTTTGCCTTGGGCTCTGCCGGAGAACTACGTGACGAGGCCCGAGGCCGGGAGACTCCGGTTGTGAGAGTTGTGCACCACTGTGAGGGAGGGAGAGAGGTAGATCCCAAACCCAAGAGGCCCCAGAGTGAGTGGGAAGAAGGAAGAGAGGGGAAAGGGGAGGGTCAAACTGACCAGGTTGACTGGTGCAGTGGTTGACGAGGGCACGCCACTGCTACGTCGGAAGATGCGGGATGACGTCGCACTCCAACACCATCCCCTTTCACAAGTTGCAGCTCAACACCTGCGGCCTATCCACGTGGCGAAGCACAACGGCTGCTTCAGTCATGTACACAACAGCCCAGCGGCTGCAAGGGTTGCGAAAGTTGCAGCCCAACGGCTATGGCTTCTGCTCCAGCCGAACCCCCAAAACCGTGGTTGTAGTGACAGCCATGCAACTGCGTTGTATGCAGAGGTCGCAGTGCAGCCGTTGGTGTCTCATCGTGGCTCGCAGCTCAATTGTTGCGGCCGTAGATGAGGTGGCAGGTGGCTGTACCTCCTACACCTGCTGCTGGCGCAGTAGGCTTGCTGCAGTTGCAGCCGGCTTGCGATCTGCGGAGCCTGCTGCTGCAGTCAAGCCGGCTGCAGCTGTTGATCGCTATGGGCTACGCCGCCTGCTGCGATAGCAGCCCACCCGCTGAACTGGCGGCAAGAACTGTCCTGCGCGCTATGTGAAGCCAACGGCCGCCTCCACTTCACGCGACCCAATCCTCCCCTTGACAACCAGTTGAGGGAAAGCTTCCCTCGCTCTGATACCAGTAGATGTATGAATGTGCCTCTCACAAGCACTCTTTCCTAGTGTGGGCAAGGGAAGAGGGGAGAGGCAACCTCATTCAAGGGTGTTGGAAAAGCCACACGTGTTAGCAAGTTTGTCAAGCATGCGCAAGCTCAAGGTTCACAAACACGCAAAGTGAGCGAGCGACTGGATGCTCGCGACAAGCTTCCTCGTTGCTTGCTCTGGAGGGCTTGAGCACACCGCCAGTATTTTGACTATGCCTGATTTTCTATGAGGGTTATGTGGCGATCCCTGTTTAAACCCGGGTGTTGTAGCCAACCCGCTACGCACCAACTCCAACCTGGCACGATATAAATGTGGTCTCACACACGCAACCCACAAAGTATGCAGTCCTGGCAAAACTGCTTCCACTCGTTGTTCTTCACATGGAACCAATCACTTGTAGGGTTTGGACTGGCCGCTCGCACACCGTCTTCAGCAGCTCGGCGTCCTCGGCTCACTCATTGGCCTGTGTGTGCATGAACAGAGGCCGGGGGTCACCATCAGTGTCTGTACAGTCCCATGCAGCATCATGTGGCACTGCGCAGGACTGCGTAGCCCTTGCCCAGCCAGGAGGAGGGGGTGACGAGGTCACCCCCATCGGTCACGCAGGGTTCGCGTGACCTCCACAAAAAAAAAGTCGCTGGCGACTAACACGAGCGAAGAAAACGCTAGCGTTTTTTCGCTGGCGTAAAAAACGCTAACGTTATCATCGACTGTGTTGACGTCAGTAGTTTTTGGGTCAAAACGTCGAGTTTTTTAGACGTCTCAACTCCTCAAGAAACGCTGTCAGTTTCTTGTTTCAAGCATTTTTTTTACGTTCGGCCCTATACTGAGCATTGCAATGGCACTGGTCCGTGACAAGGACAAAGGGCTCGTTGATCCCTCCTCCTCCTCTCCTGGCATTATGAGTCCGTGGTCGCAGTCCCGCATGATCGACGAGCTTCGTCGGTCGCAGGACGAGATGCGTCGCCAGCAGAAGAGGCAGTCCGACGCATTGTAGGAGATCACGGAGTTACTACTGAGTGGTTCGATGGCTTCACAGCAGCCACCTGGAGGATCTACTTGAGCTGCACCATCTGCTCAGCAGTCTACACCCTACACAGCGCCGCGCCCTCAGCATCACTCATCACAGGTGGACACCAGGGATGAGGAGGAGATTGAGGATGACTCACGCGAGCACGAGATTCGTGTGCTTGAGGAGCGCATTCGTGAGTTACGTTTGGGATCACAGCCTCCCACTCTGCCACCTTCTCACCGTCAGGATCAGCCACGTCGTTCAGCAGCGTTTACCTTTGGTGGCGTTTCTCTCAGTGGTGGGCTTTCCATACCCCGTCCACCGTCTCCCGAGCCTCAGGTCGCCCCCCCCCCCCC
>SZWC01026260.1:0-14964 GCA_023375785.1 Penium margaritaceum
GTATATGTATATGTATATGTATATGTATATGTATATGTATATGTATATGTATATGTATATGTATATGTATATGTATATGTATATGTATATGCATATGTATATGTATATGTACATGTAAATGTATATGTATATGTATATGTACATGTATATGTTTATGTATATTTATATGTATATGTATATGTATATGTATATGTATATGTATATGTATATGCATATTCATATGTATATTACATCTTGATGATAAGAGAGTTGACCCAAATAATGGAGAAAAACAATCCAAAAAGCTAATATTACTTGAGATTTAATCCCAAAAAAAAAGGATAACATCTTTTTGTGAATGATTTTTTCTTTAACTAGGTACATTTTTGAAAAATGTTATCCATCTCTTTAAAGAATCCCACTAAAAAAATATGATGAATGAATTCCTACTGCAAGAGGGCAATGAAGATTTTCACATGAGTTGAATTTAAAACATGACATTTCTATTTCCAGAAACTTCAAAACATGTCATTTTTATTTCCAAAAAAAAAAAAAACATGTTTGGATAGGTGCAAAACTGCATTGCATACTTACAAAACACCACTTAGTTATCACATCATACACAACATGGACACAGTTGCAAACTTGAAAACATTTGATCTCAAGTTAGGGACTTATTGGGTTGACATGTTGATATAATAGGGCGTACATTTCATCGGCACAAACATATGCACATTGCACTATTTTGAGTAAAGGCCAATGAAGGCTCTTTAAAAAACCAAAAAGCAAGCCATGTATGGGAATAAAAAGACCACAATGTCACAACCAAAGGGTAAGTGAATTTGTTCCATGTTAATGTATTCAAGAAAATATGAAACTTGGGCATATTGCAAGAGCAAGAAAGTGAGTCAATGAACGTTGATGCTTTATGGTAAACTAATATATTTCTATGTTTTTCATGTTTCATGGTTTGTTTTATTCCACTATTGGTTGATAAAGATGAATAGTTTATCTCAAATGTGAATGTATTAATTCTAACATACATTGAACGTATAGTTTATGTGACTTCAAGCTAAATGGATGATCATCGTTTTCATGAGGTGTGTGTTGAAGTATTTCGGTGGATAGGATAAAATCCTCATCATAATAAGATTAAGCCACACTAGGTTCTCTAACCCTTTATCCACATGATCCACATTGATCTGCCCATAAGCAAGGGACCCTTGCTTTATCCACATGGCGTGTACCACATGCTATGAGGCCCCAAACAAGCAGAAAGCCGCCATTAGCATCCACTCATTAGCCTAAAACCTCAAATAAACACGTAGTAGATTTAATTGAAAACTTTAAAGTAGGCCAAAACCACGGTGCTTTGCGACATGTGACCATGAAGCTATCTTGTTCAACTGCCCATAAACGAGGGATTCTCCTTTGATTCACGTGGCATTCCTCTGATGCTAGAATAACAATCTTGAATAAAACAATGTAAGCATGTATACACAAGGTAAATAACCAAAACATTGTTGATACAAGTTTTTAGGATAGCAAAAAACTCAAGAGGACATATCGTTTAGGGTTTTTTCTCTCTAGGACGAGTGTAGTATTCCAACATCTGCTTTAAATAAATTAAAAGTAGTGTTCGTAAGCAATTCTTGTTTGGGATAGGTTTCACTTGTTTGAAAATCAATGCTTGACTTTTTTCTTTACCTTCATTCTCACAGCACGTGGATTACGCTCTTTTGTATTCTTTATGGATTATTCTTGTATACAAAGCTTAGGATTGATTGTTTTAAGAACACTTTAAAAGCTATGGGTAAAGGAACTGTTGGAAGCAAGTGTAAGCAATAAAAAGGAGTTAAGATGTATTCATCTATGAAGAATACCTACATAACAAATTAATGCATATGTATAATGTCTCAAACACGACATGTGAATTTCCTGTTTTGTCTAAAAACGAGACGAGAAGTAATACTATGTGTTGTAGTATTACTTAAGGCGATAACTATGTGCTTGAAGTAGGACTTGGATGGACATGAACCATAGGGTAACCATTACCGGTGCCTTTTTACTTAGCAAAAGCAATGACAAAGAACTTGTGGAATACCCATGAAATCATCAAGGCTCTTACATACTTAAGTGGACTTGTATATAATGTGAGAAGATTCCAAAGCGGAAGGAATAATGTTTTTGGAAAAACTGATTGTAAAGACACATGTGCACATACAGAGATGCTAAGAACAAGATTCACAATTGCTTATGTACAGTAATGTGTTGTGACATTATTCTTTGCTAAAGCTTTGCGGAATGCCTTGCTAGGCTCCTAGCCTTATGATAAGTGACTTGGCGTGTCTAACAAGTTGAGAGGCGTTTAGGAATTCAGGGCGCCTCTTAGCCAAAGTAGGAGAATGGCTAGCATCACTAGTTCAATGTAGGAGAAATCTTGCAAGAGTTCTCTTACAACCACCACAAGAAATCTAGATTTGAGCACCACCACAAGAACTCTTGTAAGAGTTCTTGCAAGAGGTATTGCCAGATTTGATTTGGAGTACTCTTGCAAATCTAGAAGGTCAAATTCTAGATCAAACTCCAAGTACTCTTGCAAATCTACTCAATAGCCAATGGATTACTCTTCCAAATCTATATTTGGTTCTTAAATCTAGATTTGAGCACCAAATCATAAGGTTGACTTCTTGTGGTGGTTATGCTAGTTATATGTGAGGTAGTAAATAATGCTAGGTTATTGTTGTGGTAGCTACTAGCCTCCTTTTTCACTAATGCTTTGGCTTTGAGTATAGCGGATGGTCTGCGTGGTCTTAATGATAGTGATGTCAATGATCCTGAATGTTGCATCATGGTTAGATGCTGATGTAGTCAAGCACCTCAAAAACTTGGAGGCCTAATGGAAGATGTAAACATTGTTATACGAGGTTGTGCATATGTTGGGGCACATGCAAGACTTTTCAACAATATGAGCTATTACATGCACAACTCAACAGCTGCATGCAGATGAAAGAGTGGAGACCGCCATAGTCGGTGGCCACATGCGCGACTTAGCAGCTTAGAACACAAGCAAGTTGCTTGTTATCAAGAAGCTTCCTACAGGAAGAAGCTTCGTGTCTTTGGCGGGGAAGATTTGTTGCGGAGGAAGCTATGACTTTGCCATGTGAAGTTTCCTTTAGGCATAGAGAAGCAGCTCAACTTGCAAAGATCCTAGTATAAAAGTAGACAGGACTCAAGTTGTCTAATAACTAATTTAAAAACTCCAAAAATTCCATAAAACAAATCCTTGGTTGGAAGTCCATTTCATACAACTCACAAGCTTTCATGTTGGAGGTTGTCTAATGAATAACCTCCACAATGCTATGTTTTATAGAGTTTTCCTTTCCTTTTTTGGCACATGTATAAGTGCCATGGAGCCAAATGTTTTAAGCTTTTTTTTTATTTTTTGCACATCTACATGAAAAGCCTAAAATGATGTGATGTTCGGCATGGCTTCATTTTGTAGACTTTTGCGCTCCAGATGGTGTGCTTGAGTGCGTAAGGCCAAAAGCTGTTATTTAGCTGGGCATAGAGGAGTGTTGACTTGAGCATCTCTTTTCTGGTGCAGTTTTGATGTTGTGCGATGCTATTCTGCCACTGTGTGTAGGGCATAGAAAAATACCTCAAGATGGCCATGTATTCAAGTCAAGACAGGAAATTACAGGTTATGAACTCTCCAACAACATCACAGTGTAAAAATTGTATCTTCTTGTTACTCTACCTCTGCGCCATGGCCAATCACTAAACGAAGTATGTAGGGGCTTCATCTTTTGTCGTGAAGGCATAGCACCAGGTGAGGCATGTTGCATCATAGATAGAGAAGAGGAAGATCGATGACCTTTGTTTATTCTGGCAATGGGAAATGGTCCTCAAATATCTTTGTGGACTTATTTGGTCTAGTTTTAAATGTCACACTTGCTGGCTTACACAGTATTCGTAAAGGTCTAGTGTGTGTTTTATGTCGCAATTTAGGATTTCAAGGCTCTTAACTTGCTGTCATTTCTTCATGGTCTGAACGTTTTTATTCAAAATGTCCTTAAGTCTCTTATGTCACATGAACATGCCTGAAGCCACAGACTAGTATAGACTTGCAGCTATAAAGGGAGTGCCTTGAGCTACTACAAAAGGTGGGCTAAGATCAATCTCAATTATGCCCTATGGTCGGAGATGTCTTTTTGAAAATATATCCCCTACATGTCTCCCAAGAACGATGCTGTCATTCTTGCTCACAATGTAAGCACCCCTCTTCATGAGTTGCTAAAGTGATAGAAGGTTGACGGTGATCTTAGGGATGTAATGGACATCTCAAAACTTCTCTTGAGATTTGTTGTACTTTATGAATGGCATCGTGTCTTTTTTCAATACTGGCACTTGTTGGTTGTTGGCAACATGGACGAAAATTGCAATGTTGGTTTGGAGAACTGAGAGACAAC
This sequence comes from Penium margaritaceum, assembly GCA_023375785.1. NCBI lineage: Eukaryota > Viridiplantae > Streptophyta > Zygnematophyceae > Desmidiales > Peniaceae > Penium > Penium margaritaceum. The sequence continues at coordinate 4,452 of SZWC01026260.1, forward strand.
TCTTGTCAAATGCGATGTGTGATGTGTGTTGATGTTTGTGTAGTGTAGAAAGGGCTTAGCTTTGGTATTGTAGTCCTCATTGTTGTCAAATTTGCTAAGGCTGATGTGTGACAACTCTGTAAGGAGATGAGACTTGAAGGTGGAGTCTCCTAACATTTAGGTCTGTACTAGGTTGGACCAAGTATGATGGTCACATTCTGCAAAGTTCTCATACATCTTGATTGCTTGTTGATTACAAGGACTCAATCGATTTTCTAGAAGCATGCATGCACGTTTGGTGTACCGCGTGAGGTTCGATACTTAATGTGGTGGCAATACGAGTGGTGGAGGTGAATAGGTCTTATTGTAAATCTCCCAAAGGCAGTGAATCTATAATTGTTCCTATACTAAGTTGGCAAAACTCTTTAGCTCACTAGGTCAATGAAGGAGAACTCTTACAAGATCTGGATGTGGAAATCTAGTGAGAAAGCTGAATTGTGTGTCGGAATGACTGAAGTTGATCATGTATATAACATAAGAGACAGTATGGCAAACCAAGCTGATCTAGAGACTAACCCTGGAATCTCATGCCTTGACATAGCCCATACCCCATAGATGGGCAATGTCAAGAAAGCCAGCACAAGCCAAGTTGCTTGTGTCTTCGATGTAGTATGGCCAATAGAGTGAGGTAGGAAGGCCTTAAGGTAGTCAAGGGCATCCTGGCACCCAGGCTCGCAAACAGTTACCAGGCTTCCTTGGATCTTGAGAAGAGTTTTGAGAGATTATTTGCCTCAAGAGATATTGGGAAACGGTGGAGGTTGTTGTGGTTGAATATCAACAGAAAGCCAAGGTGATTACCAAGTTTTTCAATAAGGACTGCTTGGATGGCTACGTTTCGTAGCCAATTAGTTAGTTGAAAAGTGTCTAAGCTAATAAAAGCTTTTGGCTTCACATGGGATGTTTCCTAGATTGAGAACCTTCTTATTGGCAATAAAACTTGTAATGGCTTGTGTAGTTTGCCTAGGCATGGCTGTGTTGATGCATAGTGATCCTTGCTCTTGGCTTTGCTTGATAGCGATGACTTGTGCATCCATGATGTGATGTAGTGATGTGTCATGCTTGCATGCATTGATGCAAAGCGGTTTCAACTCTATGCTTGCATGCTATTCTTGAGTCACCCTCATACAACAACTAATGAAAGGTGTCAAAACGGGTGTAGCCCCATTAAAAGTAAATCAAGGCAAGATCTAAATATTCGGTGGTCGCACATTCATGCTGCTGACTAGTGTGGGTTTCTAGCCATGCAAAACTGTGTTCTGCATGCATCACATTGAATTTTACAACTTAAGGGTCCATTTGCCCCTTTGCACCTAGATGGAAGAATTGAATGAGGCTTGTAAAAGTGGAGGAAATCTTTGTCGTTTAGCCTAAGAATTTGTAAAGAAGAGAATTCCATATTCCTTGTAGGTCCCTTTTAACTCAAATTGACTACGCCACCTGGAACCAAAAAAAAAGAAATTGGCACCCCTAACATCTCCCACGATTGGTGTGTAGAAGAGTTTAACTATTTTTGGTGAAGAGCGCGAAGATGTAAGGTGTATCCCAGAGGGATTCGATGTCTACACAAAATGATGTTGCTTCCTTGGTGTATAAAAAAGTAAAGAGGAGGCTTATTGTAGCTCTCGGGCTTGAAATCAGCATGCTCATCCTTAACTTCTACAACGGGGGCCCCTTTTTGGTAGTTTTGGGATTGAGTAGGTTGTTGCTGGGATTTTGTGCCAAGAAATTGTTCTAAATTGTATCTTAGGTCTCTTTGGTTCATTTCGATTGACATTTGTTGAAATAAAACGTTTAAGGGAGTTTTTCGCGCATGTTGCTTCATGTACGGGTGCTTTGGTTGACATGCCCTTTTCTCGGAAGCTTTTTTGCTGCTCTCCTGTGGGTCAAGTAGTCATGTGAAAAAAAAGGAGTAAAGATTCTCCTCTTCCCCTCATTTTGAGTGTTTGTTTTAGAGGTAATAATGGTTTGATCCGTGTTGCTGAGGCCCTTTGTGCCCTTGCTCAAGGTAAGTCCACACTCAATTGCTTCATCATGGATTTGCTAAAATTTGGCGGGTAGAACTTGATTCGAGGTCGCGCCAATTGTTTTTTCATGCTTGAGAACTCCTCTAGTGCTACTAAATTGCTGGTCAAGTGAGCTTTGACCTTCTCCTCTTGCGATCAGTTCTTTTCTTGGCGGTAGATTTGTTTTCATTAGCTTCATCACTCGGTTTTGTCCGGTACCGGAGAAAACCACGTGATTCCATAAGAACTGTACCGTGCACCATGAAGCATGCTCCTCTTGTTTTGGATGTGTAGAGGGTGTTGATGGTGTTGACGCATGTGTTTGAATGTAGCGTTTCTTGCGGGTTGCCCGTTTTTAAGGAATACTACGAGTGGGCACTATTTGTAAGTCCAAATTGCTCCATGTACCTGAAAAAATGTCTTTGGGGACACTTTTGAACTAGAAATCTTCTCCTTCTGATGTTCCTTGAATGTGTTTTAAAATGATCATATGGTTTAGAACCTTCAAGGGAATCTAGTTGCTCCAAATGTCCACGTGCTTAGTTTTCCCTCGGAACTTTTGTAGAGTTTTGAAGGTCAATGGCCAATTTGTTATCGATGTAAACATTTGTTGGAACATGTCGTGGAAGGCGAATGTTTTCAAGGAGGTTCCTAAGATAAGTTCCCACCTAAGCTGTTCTTGTCACCGCGATATACTCAACTTCATTTGTATTGAGTGCGAGAATGTTCTGCCTCATGCTTGACCAAGAAACAACCAATCCTAAAAGGAATTAGAAAAGTTCTCTGGTGCTACTGTGGTCCTCCTTTGTATCCCTAAAATCCATATCCACATAGTAGCTTTGCTCAAGTTTGCTTGATGAGCCAAAGACCGACCCTGTGTCAGAAGTGGTTTGGAAGTACCGAAGTGCACGGTCCACCTCCTTTCTACCCCTTTCACTACATGTCTCACTCCTATGTGCCAAGTTTCTCATCGCAAACTATAGCCTTGGATGGGTGCAACTTGCTTCATGCATGAGAAAATTGATTCTGCTCCCATAGTTACTCTCCCTTTTTCCCCTTGTTCTTTGGTGGATCAACTTCTACTTCATTACAGGAGTCCAAAGCGACAATGACGGACGTCAAATTGTTTAAAGACTTTTGCTGTGTGAGAATTTTGGACCTCTTAAGCGTGAGTTTTGAAGAGTTGCTTTTGATGTTCTTGTCTAAGTGGTACTCAAAGCTTGGCATAAGCTTCATATTGAACCATAATGCCATTGTAGAAGCACGTGTGTGGATGAAGTCAAGATTAGGGGCAATGATTATGACATCGTTGACGTAGATGAAGACGCATCAATTGGGATGCTTCTCTTTAGGCTGACGATGTAGGAACAAGCTGTCCTTGTGAATTAATGGATGGTAGTTCAATGAAAGAGGAGAATAAAAGCTTGCGGTACCAATGAAGAGGAATTAACTTCAATCCATACATGCTCTTGATGAGCTTACGCACTTGTTCACTGACGTTTTGTTAAACTTCGAAAGGCTCCATATACAGGACATTGTCCATTGAATCATGCAAGAAGGAGTTATTGATGTTGAGCTGCTGCACCTTATAACCTTTGACTGCTAGAATGGTAAGCATGATACGTGGTATGGTAGAACGCCTATCAAGTGCATAGGTTTCAGAGAAATTGTTGCCTTCCACTTACAAGAACGGGTGGTCAACTAGGCACGCCTGGAAGTTTTTTGATGCTTCCATTTGCCTTTTCCTTCACTGTGAACACCCAGTTTACACCAACAGACCTAAAGTTAGATGGTAGCTTTATTAACTACCAAATTTCCTTCTCCATGAGCTATTGTATTCTGCATTCAATGTTGCTTTCCATTATACTAAATGCTTTCCTATGTGTGCTTCCTAAGTGACTTTGGTTAAGACGCTAGTGCGGATGAGGTCTTGGAAGAATTGTTGTGAAATGCATTGTTGTGAATTGTACATGTACCTTGTCATGCTCATCATGTATCACACGTCTTGTAATCTTCATGTCACATTGTGTTTCATCCTCTTTGCTTTGTTCTTCCATTTTCTCTTATAGGAGATACATGAAGAGCGTCGTTTGATTGTGGCTGTGTACTTCTGAAGTCTTTTTGCATGTTTATAATCTTGTGTTGCCAAAGGGTGATGTTCGCCATCGGGCACCACAAACATCTCCATATATGTGGAAATGCATTTTTCGTTGTCAGTGGTCAGGGGCACACTTGTGTGTATCCCCCCTTCACTGGCGTATTCTTGATCTATCATGGTGAGTTGATCACACTCTACTACTTTATCAAGGATTTATACAAGACTATGCAATGAGTCATGGAATCATTCATAGACAGACTGGACGAGGTTTGATGTGGTTGAGAATTTGGCTTTCCACTCCTTATGTGTCATATGTTCAATGAAAACTACGCCACAACTAGTGATTATGCGTTGGGTTTCAATATCGTAGACCTCCCAACCTTTCATGTTATGAATGTTTTCAACAAACATGGCCTTGGATTTTTTGTTTCCAAGCTTACTCTGATGTTCCTTTGGGAGGTGATGAAGTCCCATGCAACCCAACATCCAAAGCATGGTGATGTCAGGTTTTTGGACGTGCCATGCTTCAAAGGGGGTCAAGTTTTGTAGGTCCCTGTGTGGCACAATATTCTACAACCAAGCTTCTTGCCTCAAAGCATACGACCAGTAGCAGTTGTCCAACTATGCTCTTAACCACATGGATTTGAATGTCTTTTAAATAGTGCGATTTGACCCTTTTACAACATGATTTTGTAACGAGGTGTATGGTGATGAGAACTACTACACAATTCCCATGTCCTCAAGTTAGGACAAGAATTCTTTGCTGTTAGAATTCTTATCATTGTCAAAGCATTCGACTTGTAGGTTCTTATTACTTTGCCTCTCAACCATTGCTAGCAATGTGAAGAAGCAGGTTTGTGCTTCATCTTTGGTTTGGAGAGGGTAGCTTGAAAGAAAACGTGTTGCATCATCCACAAAGATGAGGATGTAATAGTGTTCACCATACACTATTGGTGAGGGGAGCGGTCCTCAAAATTTGGTTCAAAACAGTCTCACGTTTTGCCGGATGATGCACTTGCTTGCAGGAGGAAATGTTTGTCATGGCAACTAGGCACAAATGCAGCCTCAGATTGTGGAGGTCTTCCTTAGATAATTTTCTTGATGTTGAGGCCGTTGTCATGGCCCTTCTTTACCATGGATTCCACAAACGTTTTTCTAATTTTTCCAAGCCTCTTATGCCTCATCACAACATTTCCAAGTACTAGCTGGTGTACGGTTGTTGTTACAAATGGGGAATGTGTCTCATCTTGAGCTTGTGCAGTAAAGTCTAGCTCGATTACGTCATGATGATGGAGCTGACCTTTTGTATTGTTTTTCCTACTTAGCTTTTTAAACGTAACATGCTTGCCGTTATTGATGACGTAAGATCCTCTCTTCATGAGGTCGTCGGTGGAGAGGATGTTCACGGCAATAATGGGTATGTAGAGGACATTGTTGAATTTGACCTGTGCTCCATCATACACTGTCAGAGTCATCATGCCCTAGCCGAGCATGGGAATTGTTGTGTTATCTGCAACTGTCACATGGTTACCCTTAGAAATCTCATACTTGTGGAGGCACGAATTTTGGTAGAAGATGTTCTTGGTACACTTGCTGTCTAGGTAACAAAAACATGGCAAGAAGACCTGCATGTTGGTTGGACTCTCTGGTATTTGGAAGTTAAGCATCTTCTAGTCAAAATGGTGCCCTTTTCCTTCCTCCTTTGCCTTTTGGTCAGACTCTTGATTTCCTTTTTATGCTTTTCTTCTCCACTCTCCTTATTCTTGCCCCTCCCTCATTTCCCTTGAAGTTGCTGTACATCCTCTCTTTCTCATAATCGTAGGACCTCTTGCAGAAGCCCTTTTTCATGTTCCATTTCTTTTTGCATTAACGGCATGTGATGTAAGGATGTGATATTGTCTGTTGGCCTGTTTTTTTGCTTGTAATTGCCTTTTGGGAGGGAGCACGTTGACTCATTGGAGAATGCTAACATCATCATTACATGGCTATTCAACATGGAGTGAGTCACGCTCTTCTCTACTTCAACTTGATAAGCTGCATTGGTGAACATGCGTGATTTTTAGCTTATAGGTCGGGAGTCCAGTTGCTCTTTCAATTGCATCTTGTAGACATAAGCTTTTGTCAAGTCTGCTTTAGGCTTGAACTCAAAAATCCTGTTCATATCATCCAAGTCCCTACTGAGGCTGATGATTCACATGGTCACAAAGATTGGCTTTGAGATGGGTTCATCTGTAATGGCAAGTTGGTGGTAGAGCGGATTTCCTTGTTGATGTACATCTCTTTGTCACAAGACCTATAGAGGCTGATGTGGGAGAGCTGTTGTAGTTGTTATTGTAGCTAGTTTTGTTGTAGTATCCATGCCATTTATTGCTTAAGTTGATTGATTTGAGCATCACGTGTGAGCTACTTGTGGTGGTATAGTAAATCTTTCACACCAAGTTGTTGCGTCAATGCCATGTTTTCTTGCACCGCAGCCAAGCGTGTAGCTACTTATTCCTACACCATGCATGTTTCTTCATCCACCAATGATTGCACTTTGTTTGCCTTACGTTTGCCTACTCTACCATACAACAACATTGATCTTACCCCATGCGGAAATCATGCAAAATAGAGTTTTCATCAAGAAGCAAAGAATTGACACATGATTTATCCATCTATTTTGCTCATGTAATCCATGTTTCTTGTGTTATTCGTAGGCTAGATCCCATCTTGGGCACTTGAAGACGTTAGTTGCTTCCAAGCGTAAGTGAGCGGACTGAACATCTCCACTAACAACACCAATAGCTGAGAATCGGATTGTACATTTTCTTTAATAACTTTGCTCTGATACCATGTTGACATTTGTGGGGTGCATTAATGGCTAGGTTCCTAACTCTTAAGACCATTGTGCTTGGAGAGTAACTACAAATAGAGTGAAAAGCTCTGATTGGGATACACTTGGGATGAAGTGGCTCTAGTTGATCACAACTATGATACAAGGGACATTACACCAACCACAAATCAGGTAAGGACTAACTCTACATTCTCACACCTAGACGCAACTCATGGCCCACCTATGGGAAACATATATTGAGACAAATCCAGCAAATAACTTGAGTCTTCGATGTAATTTGGATACCAAAGTGCAGTAGTCAAGCCTTTAGGTAGTTTAGGGCGTCCTTTTATTAAGGCAAGCAGATTGCCGCTAGACTTTCTAGGGTACTTGAATGATTGTCTCCAAAGTCTTGATTTTAGGTGACATATGGAATTGGTAGAGGCTGTTGTGATCTTCTATAGGCAAAAGGCTTGGGTGATGAGTGATTTCTTAAATGAGGAGCACTAGGCTAGCAACCTTTTGAAGCAGGCTCCTAGGAAGTTAAAAGCTATCTACGCTGATGGATGCTTTGGGCTGCACGTGGGAAGATTCGTAGTGTATGAACGTTCTTGTAGGCAATGACTCCTCGAGGAGCTCTTGCTTTTAAGTTGTGCATGGCTATGTTAATGTAGAGTGTTCCTCGATCCTAGCACTTCATGTGATTGATAACTTGTGCATGCATGTTGTGATGTAGTGGTGTGTTATGCATGCATGTATTGATGCAAAGCCATCCCCACTCTAGGCCTTACATGCTGTTGCTGAGTCACACTTCTGTAGAAGTAAATACAAGGTCGTTTACTGTACCAAGGTGTAGCTCAACAATGATTAGTCCTAGTTAAGAACCTAGCAGTGCGTTTTCGGACTTGACAACTGCTTATTAGTCTAGGCAAATAGGCATGCACGGCCGTGTTGTGCATGCAAAACATAGTATACACTCTTTTAGGGTTCATTTCCCCATATGGACATAGATTTTAGAATTAAATTTGGCTTTTATAAGCAAAAAAATCTCTGATGTTGAACATGGGAATTAAAAGAGACATTTATGAACTCATCGCAGGCTCATTTCAATGTAAAACTGACTACGCCACCTTGAACATGACAATTAGACATAGGAATCGCCACGGCTAACAATGTGCACTTCTTGTTGAGATACCACACATATGGTGAGTTAACAAGGTTGTTGGTTTGTACAACAGAGAGGTGGAACACGGATGCTGAGTAATAAAACTCCTTGTTTCCTCCCTCTTCTCTTGTCTCCTTAGTCTCCTTGATAGACTTCTTCTTTCCCTCCATCCTCCTTAGATTTCCCTTTATCTCATGGCTTTTTTTCTCTAATTGCCCTTCTTCCTCCTTTTGTGCTCCTCATCCGCAATGCTCTATTTGTAGTCTCTTTCAATTTGGCCAATCTTCTTGGAGTAGTGAAATTCTACTATAGGGAGTGACATCATTGCAGACCAAAGGATTTACGAGTGCTGGAAATAGGAATGGATCAGGCTGATGAAAAGGATGATGGTAAGCTCAATTTTGGATGGCTCTTCCACAACAACTGAGTTGACATGGTTGGCAGTTGCATCTGAAAAAGGTGTGTTTCAAAGCAGGGTCACCTTTTCCTTTTCAAGCATGTGGTTGCGTTCCTCGATGAGTAGAATCTTACATACACACACCTTTGCGGATTTAGCATCTTTCTTGAACTTGAGAACATGCCTTATGTTCATTGAACCGTTTCCAAACCCACTTAGGAGAACGGGTCACAAAAATGGGCTTTGAGATCACAACATCTATTACAATGAGTTTATCATGCAAGGGCCTTTTTGGTATTGTGCTCCTCATTGTTGTCAAAGTTGTTAAGGCTGATGTGTGATAACTCTGTAAGGAGATGAGACTTAAAGGTGGAGTCTACTAACATTTAGGTGCATATTAGGTTGGACCAAGTATGATGGTCACGTTCTGCAAAGTTCTCATACATCTTGATAGCTTGTTGATTACGAGGAGTCAATTGATTTTCTAGAAGCATGTATGCAGGTTTGGTGTAACACGTGAGGTTTGATACTTGTCTGAATATTGTTTATTGTTTTGTAATCATTTGGAATGTTTTATTTAGTTTTATGTTTAATACATGATTAAATAATACTTTAATGAGTTGTTGTTTTAATGTTTTGCATTCACATTTATTTATGAAAAGTTTGATTTTTGTCTGTATAATTTGAATGATTTAATTCGATTAGAAGAAGGATGATGTGAAAAATGTGCTCTAATGTTGAGATTACATTTCAACATGTAGTTAATGTACTATTTTACGTGTGGTTTTTATGATTTGGGGGTGTTTTTAGGGATGAATCATGTGTTGATGTTAAACAACAGAAAATCGTAACATTCCTTCAGAAAAGCATGGTAGACATGTGCGTGAGGAATTTATTTTGTTTGGGATGAGGCCGTAGAGAGTATATAATTTTTGGTTTTTTGGGGGAGTCATATTTATACCATACATACACAATTTTTTTGTTAATGAAGATTAAGAACATTTCTTATTAGATTCATGGCTTGATTCTCTTTGAATTCTTCATGTTTCTGATTGCTGGTCTAGGGAAGTTGAGCCAATGATTTTGACACCCAATGTTACATTTGTAGAAGTTTACAATGGGTTTGACCAACGTTTTTAGAAGCCAAAAGAATGATCAGAAGATTCATAGTTTTTTGGATACTTTCTTGTGCACTTCTTCAGAACCATGAGTTCACAGACATATTCATTTTGATGTATTTGTAAAATCCGTTTTTTCATGGAAGTTCATAAGGGATATTACATGGGTTTGTTGGCTTAAGAGCTTTGGAATTCATGTATATAGTTTATTCATGCCTTTCCACTTTTCCCCTCTATGTTTTTTCCTTTTCTCTCTATCTTCAAAAGTTTCACCATTTGCGTTGTACTTGGTGTAAGAGATAATATGAAGAGAGTTCTTATACCATTATGATGTTATTGATTTTTAGTGGCCATGAGTGGGAATAGGATTGATTGCACCCATCATGTAAGCCACCCACCTTCCATTGACTTCTCTTGTGCATGAATTTGAGTGAAGTAGATTGGCACAGTGTGAGAGCGAATATTGTTCATGTGGTTTAAGAGGTGCCAAGTAAAAAGTGGTTTTGCAACTCAACCTACTTCACTTCCATGGGAGGACTTGTCCATACTGGTTCATAGAACGCTGTTCTTGGTTTGCACAATGCTCTCTCTCTCTCTCTCTCTCTCTCTCTCTCTTCATTATAGTGTCATGACTTATGCCACCAATTTTTCTTTCTTTCCAAAGTTCTACAGCATTGGAGGTTACTTGAATTGAGTGATTGGAAAGTTGGTTGGGAGAGCTTGTTTGAACCAGTTTTGGGACAAGAATTTTATGAGAGGATTCAACAGTGATGTCAGCAATCGACTCTGTTTTGAACACGTTCCCTCCTTCCCTATTTTGTACACGGCCAATGTGGAAGTTTCGGGCTACAGGTTGGATGATCTAGTGCTTAACAAAGTTT